>CABHPH010154100.1:35296-53158 GCA_902168325.1 Peromyscus nudipes
GAGAGAGAGAGAGAGAGAGAGAGAGAGAGAGAGAGAGAGAACCTAACAGCCTAATATCTAGCCCCAACTAGCTCTTTCCTGGATCTTTGCTGCCTTGCTGCCCTGAGCACTCATCCTATCATTTCCTTCCTTAGGATCAGCTTGTGTTCCACATGGCTTTGTTCCTCCTTCAGTTTCTGGTCAGAATCTTCTCTCTAGAGCAGCAGACTTTGACCACTCCTTCCCTCCCAGATGATGTACTACTTTCAGAATACAATCTGTTCTGCTAAGTTGTCAATACAATGTTTTCATAAGGAGGAGTCATACGATGAATAATATTCATGACCATTGGGGTTCTAAGAGAGGACCTTGTGACTGCCTCTAGTTCACACATATGAAGCCTAAGAATCCAGAGAATAGAAGATCCTACAATGACACAAGGTACAGAAGACAGCCAGCCTGAGCTAGGCCCAGGTCTTAGGGTCCAAGTCCAGCACCTCCTGTTCTTGCTCACCATTGCTCCCATGACCTGGTTATCTTACCCTTCCAGGTTTTTAGGCAATGAAGGGCAGAAGGCTGTTTCCATTCTAGGCCTCCTCAAAGAAGTGTGTATGGACAGTATCTCCCACACTCATAAGGATTCCTGATTTGCCCAGCCCATCCTGAAGGCCAGTTTGAGGTCAGTGATAAGGCCTGGTAGCTACAAGAGGAGAAAGATGAGGCGTGTCCATTCATGGGCTCAGAAACTTCTCTGATCTTAAGAATGACAACCTATGTATCAACTTCCTCTATGTTTGTGACAAATGAGACACCTTTTCTCTGAGAAAATTTTACCTTTCCCAATGACACTGAAGGTCAGTGTCAGTTGGTCTGGCCATTCCTTGTGGCATAGTAAATCATGCAGAGTAAGAAAACAATGTAAGGTTTAGCAAGGGCTATTATAGGATATTTGTACACTGTGTGAAGATGTATTACTGTGATTGGTGTAATAAAAAAAACTGAACGTCCAATAGCTAGGCAGGAGGTATAGGCAGGACTTCCAGGAAGAGAGAGAATTCTGGGAAGAAGAGAGGTGGAGTCGCCAGCCAGATGTGGAGGAAGCAGGACATGCAGGGGGAGAGGTAACAGCCATGAGTCTTGAGACAAGGCATAGATTAATAGAAATGGGTTGATTTCAGTTGTAAGAACTAGTTAGTAACAGTCTACACTATAGGCCGAGCTTTCATAATTAATAAGAAGTCTCCATGTCATTATTTGAGAGCTGCCTGGTGGAAAAAAAGAAAGATTCATTACAAAGAACCAGGCCTGAATTCAAGCTTTAATCCCTTCCTACTTGTATGAGTCAATACAAATAGCCTAATGTCTCTGAGACTTAGTTTCCTCTCCTATAATATGGGACTAATAATAGAACTTGCCTGATAGGTTTCATGAAGGTTGCATGAGGAAACTATGTGAAAGAGTTCCTGAGTATTTGTCACATATGATAAATGCTTCATACACAGTGGCTATTGCCAGTACTCCACCAGCATCATCTCCCTCACAGACATTAGTAGGGACAACAGTAACATTAATTCCATCTCTATGTTGTTCTGCCAAAGAGCATGCCAGCCACCTGCAGAAATTCTACCAGATTTTCTATCTTTCAATACAACACTCAGCATGTCTCAGTTTCCACAAAGAGTGATTTACTGAAACTCATATGAAATTTCAATTTGCTGCTACATTTATTGAGCACTTACTGTGTGTTAGGTGTTATGATAAGCACTCAAAAAATACTTAAGTCAGAATCTGCCCACAGTCTACTTGAACACATGCATGGAGACAGCTGAGAGTGATGGGTTCTCAAAGAGGTAGCCATCCTTTCCATGCCATCACCTCCAATGCATCCTCTTTCTGGAACCCTCCTAGGTTACCCCAATATCCCATATTCTGTCTTCTACATGTTCACTTTCATATGGCCCAGTAGTTCCTTAAGAAGAAATAAGCATTCTTTACCTTGGTATGTGCTCAGAAATGCTTGTCTCAAATGGATATTCCCAGAATCTATTTTCCTTTCCTCTGTGGTAAACATAGCATCAGATGGAAATCACATGCAGCTTCAACTCTTTACATTTCTGGCCTCACATTGTAAGAGAAGAGAGTCTACCAGGAGCCTACCAGATCAGTTTCATCTCACCTTTGGGATTCATATGAACCCCTTCATTATTCAAGACTATGGTCCCTATCCATGCAATTGGGATTCCTCCTGGAACCACTACAATGGCAGCAAAGCATGAATCATATTGCTAATACATGATGGGACTCTAGCAAATCACTCCCACTCTTACCTATGTCTTCATAAATGCCACTAGCTGTCACAAATCCTTGCAGAACTTGAACAGGGCTAGCAGGGCTGGACAGTCACATGCAATTAAAATTCCATTACCTCCACTGAGCAGAGTACAGTACATTTACTAATATAATTACATCGCAATTGTCGAAGTCAGTGAACGATGTGAAGTTTATGAGGTAGTGCCCTCTACAATGACCATGCCTTCTTTCTTCCTGATCTTCAGTGTCACCCACTAAGGACTTCTACCACTCAGAGGAGCAGCCTTGCTTTTCTGGGCGACATATGATGTGAGTACACCATATCTGAATATTTGCGTCCCTCCGGATTTGAATTGAACTTCGGTTCCCACTGAAACAGCATTGAGAGGTGGGTTATTTAGAGGTGACAGAGGCTGTGAGGACTCTTTGCTTTCACAGATGGGATAAATTCCTTATAGAGTAACTGGATAGAACCAGGTAGTCCCCACTCTGCCTTCTGACCCGCCCCACCCTAAGGAAAGACATAGATAGAGTCAGCCCCCTTCAGAGGAAGCAGTGTAAGTTATCTTCTCGGAAATAGAGAAGGTCCATCACCACTTACCCAGGGCCTTTTAGTTCTTCTCTTCTTGAAAAGAATGGAACGAAGAAACAATGGAGAGCCTAATCAGAAGTTTATTTATCAAAGCAGACACTGCAAAGAGAGATTTGAATGGGCTGATCCATGCCATGGAGGTTCTGTGTTATGTATTTTAAAGAACTTTTGCAAATATTTGTGAGATGGGTGACACACTCCGGGGGAAAGGTGACCCTTTTACCTTTCCTAAATCATGATATATCATATCTTCCTGTTGGGGCATTGCTTCCTATGATCCCCTAAAAAGGGAGGGGTCAAAACCACAGTGCAAGTAATATTATGATATTCTGGAAGGGTTTTGAGGATATAGACTGCTTGCCATTGCATATATATGGGAGAATACCACGGTTTCTGATATGGTGTGGAAATCTATCTTCATGTGCAAGGTTATTTAACAAAAAGTCATTCTGACTAGCAGAAAACACAGTGATCAAGAGGCAACTGCAGTTTTCCTGATACCTTGTATCTAACTCCATGCTTACCTGGTATCAGCCAAACACAGAACCAGCTGGCCCTGTAACCTTGGACTTCCCAGCCTCTAGAACTGTGAGGAATGAATGTCTATTCTATATGAATTCCCCAGTCAAAGGTGTTTTGTTATAGTACCATAGACTACAACAGTCACAGTCCAGGGAAAGTTTTATTGCTCCATCTGGCCATTGCAGTCATCCTGGAAGTAGGTAAAGAAAGGAAGAGAATGAGTTAAGATAACACAGAATTCCCTTTTATAGTGTACTATCATAAAACCCACCTCATGTTGTTGTGACAAAGGCTCAAAATATGCTACAAATGGTTTTCACGTGGTTTGTCAATGGTTTCCGACCTGCATACTTTCCTCACCTGAGCAAATGCTTTGACTGTGTGCTGTCCCTGTCTGTTGACATCCCAGAGAGATGACTTCAGCTTTGACACATGAGATGAAATGAACACGAAGTGGGTAAGTCAACCCTGCCCAGAGTTGTCACCTATAGATGATGGGATGGAGGTGACATCCCAGCAGATGACTAGCATTTGGTCCAAATCATGCAAGAGCTTCATCTGCACAATCCAGTTACCATCTGCCTTGCAGTTTTGAATCTTAGGAAGTGCTGTCTCTCTTCCAGTTCAAGTTCTAGCTCAGTAAGAGGAGCATTCACCCCAATTTTCAAGGTAGGGACTGAAGCTCCAAACGACAACTCCACTGACCTGAGAATACTCATCTAGGAAGCTGTTAGAATGAACTTGATACTCTGTTTTCTCTGACTTTATCTCCCCTCCCAGATAATGTGGGAAAAGCCGAGGTCCTTAAGTCCTGGATCTTCCCACAGGCAGCCTCTGTTCTACTCTGACACTTGCTGAGCACTGGGGTGCTCTTGCAAATCAGTGAAGTAGCCTTCTTCACAGCATCTTCCAAATCCCCCAGTCACAAAAGACAAGCTCCTGCTTGGCTGCCTTGTTGATTTCCTAGCTTCTACACTAGACCATAAGTTTTACTGAAGCAGCAATTTTGTCAGTATCTATCCTTATACCTGGCACAGTTTTGGACCCATGGAGGTGTTTGATGAGAACTTATCAACCAACTCAATGAATGAACAAAGAGCCAAATAACAGCTCTCATTGGCTCAGTGGAATTGGGAGTACAGTTCTGAGCCTCTATTTCTCTGCTACAAAATAAAAACTATGTATCTACTTTGCAGGCCTATTGGGAGATGTGAAAATAAGCATATGGGGTACTTTATTCAGTGCCTGGTGCACACTAGGTGCTTCAGAAGCAGGAGCTTTGATTATTACAGGGTAAAGTCCCAAACATTGGCACTACCTCCACCTTCAAGAAAACGAGGGATGTGCTGATGGGGTGTTACAGCATCTCCAGCATTTTCACAACAGAGATGGGAAAGTCCCTTAGTTCTGTTCTCTGAGCTGGCAATCAGCCTAATCACCAAGCCATGTTCCCTAATATCTCTGTGACAGCCCTGTCCCCTGGTTCCCCAACTGAGTGGCAGGAAGAGCAGAGAGAACTGAGTGTACAGGGCCTTTGCTTGTCAAGGAATATGCAAATGAATTCATTAAAGCTCCAACAGTCAGAAAAGATCAGCTCTATGTCCCCAGAGCCCCAGTAACAGACCCTCAACTTGCTGAGCGTCCCTACATAAACTATCCTGCCTTTCTGGGTTCATTTTACAATCTGCACAATGCCAGAGACAATCCCCAGTTCCTAGGACTGTAAAGACCACATGAGACCAAGTGAAAAATGATAGTCATCATCACCAGTGATGGGAGATGCTGTGTCACATACTGAGCTAATGACCAGGTCTTGGCACATCTTCCAAAACAATCCTACTAAAACCAGATTATTATCTATTTATTGAGCTGAGAAAATACAGACTCAGAAAGGTTAAGAAACATTCTGAGGTAACCCAGCAAATAAGTAGCAGAAGGAGGACTTAACCCCAAATATTACCTAACACAATATTCTGCACCCTAGTCAAAGCAGCGTGAGATGGGAGTTCCATTCAGGGCTCCACCCAGCTCCTTTGCTTAGCCCATGTGATCCTGCTTCTGGGCCTTTGTCCTAGCCCTTCTATCTTCTTATACAACTTCCAGGGAGCTTCCTGCTCATTCCCTTACCTCCTCCAATCCGCTCAAGCATCGTTTTGTATCAGAAGACAGCCAGAAAGCCTGTCTTCCTACCCACTCATAACCTGCCAAGCTTTCCCAACCCCAACCTGTATATTTTACAGCTTCCCTTATGGCAAATAGGGTATATATCAACTCCCTTCCTGCTCCATGATGGATTCCTGAGAGCAAAATCTTTATTCCATTGTTTTGTCCTCATTGCCTAGACTGGTGCTCAACATACAGCAGTTGCTCAATAAATGATTGTTGAATTAGTCAATTAGTGGGAAATACTAATCAGGAAGTAAATGTTCATTCTATGTTGTCAAATCCCGGTGTGAACTAAGCACCTACTGTGTTCTAGGTCTCATGCTACCAGCATTCTACCAGCAATACCTGGATGTGACATCATTCTCAATACTCAGAGCTTCAGACTACTCAATCTCACGGTGTTCAATGAGATCCTCTCTCACCTGTCTTTTTCTTTGATTCCTACTTTCACCCAAACCAGTCTCCCAGATGTGTGCAAGGAACCAGTGAGTCTTTTAATTAAAACAGTCTTCTATGATGAATCTGTTATTACAGAGCTTTACCTGTGTAAAACATTAATAATACAAATTTCATTTGTTTATGTCAGTGCCAAGCATTAATTTTTAATAGCGAAATGTATGAGTTATGAAAGGCATTAATGCAAACCAAATCACCAGGCGAGGATGAAAAGGAAATCTATTTTTTAGGGTAAGCAGTGGCGATGAAATATTATTGTGGCTTCCAAGCAAAGAGGAAGGGAAAAATTATTTCTTTATCTGTCAGCAACAATTAAAAAAAGGGCACAGATGAAGGGAGAATTTTATCTTCACCTTCACATTGGCTCAAAGTTGGAGCTGAGCTGTCCCTTTCATCCCTCCTGCTTTCTGGTGGCAATTTCAAAGCAAGAAGTTTATGCAAAATTGTCCTAATTATCCTCCCGTCACATTAATACTTACAGGATAAAATATTAAAAATAATTTGTTATATTTGTGCAGGGTGATAGAGTTTACAGAGAGTCCATTTCCTCAGCTGGGCCCTGTAACTCCACAGCAGAGGGAAGGCAATGGACCCCAACTTCACAGAAAAGCTCACAGAGGTACCAAAGGGCTCAGTGGCAGGACTGGGTTTGTAGGAAACACTTAGTCAATGAATAGAACAGAATAGCAAACTTAAAAGGAAACAGGGGAGAGAAGGGATGTGGGTGGGGGGAGGGCCTGAGGGATAGGTCCAGAGGAGAATGTAGAGAGGGAGGTGATCATCAAAAGCCCAGCATTCCAGTGATTTAGCCTGACATCCTCTCCCTTTCTCCACTTGCACCCTAGGCCCTGCTTTGTAGCATCCTAATCCCCCTCTCTGCATTCACCCAATGGGAGGCCAGAGTAGATCAGATCCACAGATGAAAGGAGAGACATGTCCTCTACCAATCCTGACCTTCCTGCCCTGGCACTACCTCCTCATCGAGGGCTCCTCAATCCAACTTCCAGCAGGAACCTTTTTGTGATTCACTTCTCCCATGGTGCCAGGAAAGCGCTGTCTCCTTCCCTGAGATGGCAGCCATGGTGACAGCTTCCTACTGCTTCTGGTCTCTGGGTACTTCCACCTCCCTTGTTCACTCTTTTATCCCAACTCAGACCTTTGCCAGGAATCCCTCCACAAAGCCTTCCTCAGACGAACCATCCAGAGTTCTTCAGGGAGACTTTTTCTCCTGCTTGGAGTCTGGCTCACACCTCAAATCTCTCACTCCACCATTATATTTGGAGCCCACTCACCACCATGGAACTAATCCAAAGCAAGGTCAGCTCTCATTGCCCTGGAGCATCTTATCAGCTAAAGAGTATCCCCAGCCAGTGAGTCAGGCCAGCACTGGTTCTTTGACATCTATGTTGGGGTATCTGCTGATGCCTATGGTTGCCTGGGTCAAACAGAGGCAGGTGGGACCTGTCCTTAGAAGGAACATTCAGCATATTCCAAACCACAGAGAGCATGGAATGGGTCTTGTCAGGATACTGGAAGTTATAGTGTCTGTCCATTCACCCTGCAGTAGGCCTCAGACCCTCATTTGTAGGGGAGGAAACTGAGGATCAGAGGCTGCCACTAGCTTGTTTTCCTAAGGCCACACAGTTATTATATTTTACCAAAAGTTGTCTTTTACAGAAGGCTGGCTCTTGAACAATATGCTGGGTAACATGTATTATATTTAATGCCTCAACAACCCTGTGAGAAAGTTGTTCTTAATATCCACATTTCATACACAAAGGAATTTGGGATTCAGTTATGGGGAATGTGATGCCAGGTGGGGACACTGTGCTGTCCCTTGTGGTGATGTACTGTGTACCCTAATAAGATTTGCCTAAAGATCAGAGAACAGAACAAGCCACTAGATTAAACATAGAGGCCAGGCAGTAGTGGCACACACCTTTAATCCTAGCACTCAGAAGGCAGAGACTCGTCTGGATCTCTGTGAGTTCAAAGTCACCCTGGACTACATGAGATTGACTCAGTCTAGGAAAGAAACAGAGCCAGGTAGTGGTGGTACACATCTTTAATCCCAGTACTTGGGAATCACATGCCTTTAATCCCAGCACTTGAGATCTCATGCCTCTGTTAATAGTATTTGGGAAGCACACATACCATTAATCCCATCACTAGGAGGGAAGTAATATGGCTGGGAGGAGAAAGGTATATAAGGCGTGAGGAGACAGGAACTAAAGCCTTTTCAGCTGAAAGCCCTTTCAGCTGGACCCCTTTCTGCTGGACCCCTTTGGGCTGAGGACTCAGAGACATTCAGTCAGAGGATTAATGGAGTTGGAGAGGTGAGAAGTAACTGTGGCTTGTTCCTTTGTCTCTCTGATCTTTCAGCATTTACCCCAATATCTGGCTCCGGGTTTTTTTTTTATTAAAAAGATCATTTAGACTTGTGCTCAGTGCATGAGTTGGCTGTTTGAAACCTGGGGCTTATGCAGGGACGCTTGGCTCAGCCTGGGAGGAGGGGACTGGCCCTGCTTGGACTGAGTCTACCAGGTTGATCTCAATCCTTGAGGGAGTCTTTGCCCCGAGGAGATGGCAATGGGGGGTGGGCTGGGGGGAAGGGGAGGGGGGCAGGAGGGGGGAGAACAAGGGAATCCGCGGTTAATATGTAGAATTAAATTATATTATAAAATAAAATTTAAAAAAAAAGATCATTTAGCAATTTGTGTTACAGTCCCTTTTCTTCTTCACCTGACTCTTGCCAGGAGACAAGCTACCTTGACTCCCGTTCACCCACTCTGCTACTGTGAATTCTTGGGTAAAGCAGTTTCCAAGGGTTACATGGAAGTACCACTCGACTCTAACTCTTGCCCACTCCCCAGGGAGTGTCTCTGACATCTTTATCTATTTTGGGTTCCACTAATGAATGAAGTATAAAAGATAAAAAATTCTGTGATAGTAAAAATAATCATTCCTGGGGAAAATAATATTGGGGCCTTTGGAATCTAGTAGATTTTTCTTAATTTTAATTTGAAAAAGAAACACACTGTTATCATTATAGTGACAAGGAATACCAAGAAGAATTAGGTTAAAAGTGAGCCCTCTCTTCCTGGATGGCTCTGGAACCCTTTCTTAGAGCTGATCACTATACATAATTTATGACTTCGCTGCCTAGCATAGAACTATTAAAATATTTTGTGCCAATGGGATTGGGTTGAACTGTTCCGTACTAGTTATTATTTTTTTTTTTTTACTTCCAGCATTACACTTTAGATATTCTTCTATGCAAGGACATTTGCACCATCCATTCATTCATCACATGGGCACTGTGCCAGGTATAATTCAAGGTGCCAAGTGTGAATACTTTGGTCTCCACCATCACTGCCATCTTGACCTGTGCAGCTGGCATGTATTGATGGTGCATCATGGGCCAGGAATGGCAGAAAGTCCTTCACACGAACCTTTTGACCTAATGTTGGAATAGCTGTAGATAGGTGGCAGTTCTATGTGTTCAGACTAACACCACATCTGCACTTTTAAAGGAAGAGCTAGAGTCAGAAAGTAAGTAAAACCAAACAAGAGTGGAAAGAGGCACTGAGTATGAACAAAGGAACACAGGGGCTAGGAAAGCAGAAAGGAAACTGGGGGAGGTTACAAGATGGATGAGGAGCTGGAGGAGTAAGAAGGAAAATCTACTAAACCATACTCTGCTCAAAAATTCCATGATACCTGAGACCTTGTATGCTAATTTTAAAACTTAAAAGAGTTAAGTAACTCATGCAAGGTCATCCTCCAGATCTAGGATTTGAATTTGTGCAATCTGACTCCATAGGCCATAATTCAAACCCACAATGCACCCTTAATATTTGTCCTCACTGAGTTTGCTGTTTGAGAATGATTGAGGATGGAAGTGAGCATACAGTAAACACACATGTCAAGGATCGTTAGAGAAACCCAAGAACTAGGCGATGGTTTAGCTGTTCGAATGCTTGCTGTGCAAGTGTGAGGAAAGCCTGGAGATCAGATCCTCAGAACCCATGGGCATGGTAAGTGGGCACAGCAGGCCACCTGTAATTTCAGGTGGAGACGGGAGCCACACCAAAACAAGCTGCCTGGCTGTACTAGCTAAATTTGTGAGATCTAGGTTCAATTGAGAGACCTTGCCTCAATGAATAAAGTGAGGAGTGATCAAGGAAGATTCCAAAAAACAACTTTGGACATACACACACACACACACACACACACACACACACACGCACACGCACACGCACACGCACACGCACACCCACACGCACACACGCAGGCACCACACATACAAGAGAAAGAAGGAAAAAAAAGAAACGTGGCAGGATCTACTGGATATATATATATATATATATATCAACATTTTATGGTACATTACATGATAAATTAACCATTTCTTTACTGGTAGATATTTGGATCATTCCCACTGTTTCATGACTATAAGCTATTCCTCTCCAAACCATTATTTCCCCAAGTTCCCAAGCATAATGTGTCTCTGTACTCATCGCTGTACTCTGTACAACTAGTTGCTAGGAATCAGTTTAATCTATAGCAAAAATCAAATTTCCTGACAACTCAATTAAAAAAATTTTTGAGACTAGTTCTTCAGGTAGGTCAGGGTACCCTTGAACAAAACACTGTGTATAGTCCAAGATGACTCTGAATTTCTAATTCTCCTGTTCCTGGTGTATGCTAACATGACAGGTTACTGTTGGATGTCACGCCTAGGGCTTCATGTATGCCAGGCAAATAGTCCACCAATTGAGCTACATCCCCAATTCCTTCATTTCCCTTCTTATGTATGTTTTTTCAACTGTGTTGACTTCTTGACTCTGAAATTGTTTCTTAGGATAGGACTCAATTTAATGGAAAGTGTGAAATAGAGTGAAGTCAGATCTTAGCGATTTGGGGTTTAATCTCAGAGCCCAAACTCACTAGATCAGTGGTTCTCAACCTTCCTAATGCTTTGACTCTTTAATACATGTTCTTCATGTTGTGGTGACCCCAATCATAAAATTATTTCATTGCTACCTCATACCTGCAATTTTGCTACTGCTATGAATTGTAGTGTAAATAAATATCTGTTATGCTGGATAGCTAATATGTGACCCCCAAAGGGGTTGTGACCCACAGGTTGAGAACCATTGTACTATATGGTAATGAACATATTAGAAATCTCAGTATTTGGGTCCTAAAACAGAGATAGTCTGGGGGTCATCGCCCTGGTGAGCAGCTGATAGAAGCTGCCTTCTGAGGGATTTGGGACATAAGATTGTCGGAAGGAGATCAGCTGCAGGATTTAGGCCCACCACCAAGAATGAATAAACTATAGGGGACAAGACATGTTCAGGATTGAGCCCTCATTGGTGGGACCTACTGAAGTTACCCAAGTCCCCTCTGAGTTTACAACCCACAAAACAGATCAGCACTTACCACTGAAGTAAAGGAGATCTATCTTCAAGGAGCAATAGTGCAAATAGACATGCTCCTTCCTCTTCACTTTTCCTTCAGATCCCCTCCTCTCACACCTTGGGCTTCTCCCCCCCCCCCCCCCGTCCCTGTCCTCTCCCCCTTCCATAGAGAAATGGAGGCTTGGAAAGGCTAAAGAATATTCAAAGAATAACCTTCTTCTATCCTGTTTCCCCTTCTCCCCCAGCCCCCACCACAGTAAGAACAGTGCAGGGAAGAGAGATGAGACTGGTCAAACAGTGGACACTTCTTCCCCAGGCTTCCCCTCGGCTACTCAAGTCGCACTCTGTATTCTGTGAGGCAAAGGGAATTTTAACATTAATATGAGTTTGGAGGGTTACAAATAAACAGACATGGTTCTTGATACTTAGAAGAAGCCTCCCTCAACAGCCTGTGGAGAAGGGAGCCTTCCACTTAGGGAGACAGGAGCAGCAGGCACAGCTGGCAGCAGTTATGTGGGGAAATTAGAGATTTCATGTTTACGCCGCCACCCGTTAAGATTCCTTGTTATTAGTAAATAATGAGAAGGTTAACTCAGCTGATCTTTCTTCTCCACTTCTGAGATTACATGATTTATTTACTCCATTCAGTGCACATCTGAGAAGCACTTGTGAGAAGATGGAAGGGAACAATGTCAAACATTGAAGGACAGGACAGTTAACATCCTGGATTCTAGTAGAACAGAGAGGTAGGTGCAAATCCAGTGGGGGGGTCAGTAAGGAGACACCCAGGAAAGTAAACTGAATCTCCTACCATGTAGAGGACTTGGGAAGGAAACAAAAGAAGAGAGAATTTTCCGGGAAATGTTAGTTAGGCAGCTGCAGCAGAAGTCTGCAAGAGGGAATCAGGGCTGAGAACTGGTCATCGCACCTCCCAAGCCACTGGGAATCTGAGAAGGTTGACTAGTAGCTTCATACTCCTCCTTCTATGAACTACTTCCCAAGCCAGGGCTAAAGAGACCTTCACCTCTCTCTCATGCCCAAAGTCCAAGGAAGCAATACTTTCAAGTGGCTAAAAGAAAAAAGAAAACCATTTTCCTCATACAAGAGACTATCAAAGAAGGCACCCACCTTCCCAGAAAAGTCTGTCCTCAAAGCTATTACACTTCAGAAATAGCTCAGTAGTTAAGAGCACCCACTGATCTTACAGGGAACCGGGAACCTCACAACCAACCACCCGCAAACTCCAGTTCCAGGGGATCCAATGTCCTCTTTTGCCCTCCACGGGCACTGGCATGCACATGGTGCTTGTAACACGTACACACACACACACACACACACACACACACACTCATAAATTATTTTAGATTTTAACATACACACACACATGCACAGGCATGCACGTGTAAAAACTAGAAGAAAGGTCCTGAAGTGCAGCTACTCTGTTCCAAACTTCACAGTGACAAGCTTATAGTACAAAAGAGCCAGTCAGGGATCAGAGAGGTCATCAACTAGTGAGCATGGCATCCCTCTACCCTTTGGGCTCCAGGTCTGTAACTGGATGACATGCAGTGGCTTCCAGTCAACTCCAAGTTACATTGCAATAGAAGCTTTTGTGTGCAGAATCCCCAATGTGGCCTCTCTGCTGCCTCAAAAGAGGAAGCACGCTTTGTCCTAGACAATTTATTTGATGTTCTCTGCTTCATTTCACATGTTGCCTCAGCACAGACTCATCCATGATGGAGGGAATAAGCAATACTGTCCTTGATAGAGCTGAGGGAAAAAAATCTGGAAGCTAGCAAATGTTATCTTTGCCCAGTTTCAGATGGCTAAATCACAGTTCATCAAGGACTCACAGGATGCTCCAAATCTGCAGTTTTCACTGGAGCCCCTGCCTCTGCTCTAGCGATACAACTCACGCTAAGAACACATGTGGCCATTCATCTCTCACGACACAAACCCAACATTTTTCCTTGACTAATACACACACACACACACACACACACACACACACACACACACACCAAAATTCCTACTTCTTGTCTAGTCTGTCATATTTTAAGCCTCACTAACTCTTGTAGGGTATGGTGTTTGGATCAATAGTGCAAAGAGAAGCAACATACTAGGTTCCTGGGGCTAGTTACCACAAATTGCCTGAAAATGGGTGGCCTGGAATAATAGGAATTTTTTTCTCTCCTGTGTTTGAAAGGTCGAGTCTGACATTAAAATGCTGACAGGGACACATTCCCTCTGGAGGTTCTACGAAAGAATCTTTCCTTGTCTATTCCTAGATTTGTGCGGTTTTTAGCAAATGCTAGTGTTTCCTGGCTTTGGTTGCCTCCACTGAAACTCTGCTTTTGTTTTCCCAGGGGGCCTTCCCTCTGTGTCAGCCTACATATTCCTCTATTCTTGCAAGGATGTCTGTCATTGGATATGGGACTCACCCTCAATATATCCTCATTTTAACTAATCACACCTATAAAGGTCTTTTTTTCTAATAAGGTCACACTATGAGAATTCAGGTAGAAAGGAATTTGGGCATACTATTCAAGACAGTGAGTCTTCAATGAAAAGTATTTAAAAAATCAAAATCAAACATTTGCACTACAAAAATTAAGCTTTTGCAAGCATTCCTGCAATACCTAATTTTTTCTTTAGATGACCTTGAGTGACATCACCATATGACAGTTCTTGTCAACATTACTACAAGAATCATAGACCCAGGAAATATAGAAGAAATGGGGCATGAGTGTATGATGCTATAGACAGGTAAAAGTCACAGAGAGTGGGGTGAGCTTAGCCAAAAGGCATGGCAGCTAGATCTCATGACTCAGGATTGGACCTCTTCTTACTTCTCTGTACTTCCTTGGCCAAACAGGTGTGCCCATATAGAGAAGCACAGCAAGGCTGCCTAGGCCTGGAATGTGCATCCTCTCAGATGATTTCAACAACTAGCCTGAGGCTGAACCCCAAAGTGCAATTCCCCATTGCCCAGCAATGCCCACTTCCCTTGGTCTCCTCTTCCTCTCCGATAGCTGTGGTGCTGCCCACCATTAGGGCTACATGAATCCATGTAGCTTCCTAACATATTTAGACACTCACCTTGTTCCAGAAGGTTCTGAAACACATGTGAAATAACACAGACACATCCCGGAGCGCACTGCTTAGCACGGTGTAAGTTTTCAGTCACCACTAGCCTGCCTTCCTAAAGAAAACCTCAGCCATTTAGACCAATCAATGTGGAGAGAATGCAGAGGCTAAAGGAACGATGGGGATGCAGCTATTCTTAGAGAAAAGGAATCTGAATAAGCAGATCGCCTATTCACCCAATATAAAAAGTAGTTTAAAACTAGTAGCAACATGAAGTCATACAGATACTAGTAAAAAGAGTAAATAACACTGTATGTTCACCTAACAAGATGGAGACAATTTTTCCCTCCCTCCCCTCCTGATTCATGACCTACATTCCTCTTGGTAAGAGAATGAGCATCGCTGGGGTGCATTTTGGGGAAAGAGGTGAGACACCTGTGAGTCATAATGAGCGAGAAAAGAGAAGCTTTTCTGTGGCTTTAGAAAAATGTGGTTGTGGGAGAGACACTGAAGAGAGCGGGGAGAAGAGAGAGTGTGAAAACAGTCAGATCCCTTCCTCTGGAGGGCAGGGACCTTCCACCAGACCTACACTTCCGTCATGTGAGGAACTCATCTACAGATGCTGGTGAGGAGCTTGTTAGGCAATAAAGGAAGTGGAAGAACTGCATGATCAGACTGATGAAAAAAAAAAAGTAGCTTGTGCACACAGAGTCATGACCCAACAGAGCACAATGGTCGTGTGGCCCAGAAACTATCAGAGGCTGTGAGAAGAAATTTAAATACCTTTGAGGTACTGAGTTGGAGAATCAGGGCCCTCTGTGCATGTCTGGGTTATATTACTATTCATGAGCGAAGATATATGGGGAAAAAAATGAAAGTGGGTCATGTATTGTGATAGAAAATGTGTTTGTTTTCTTTGATTTTTTTTCTGATTGCCAAGTCAGATACATGCGTTGTAGAAATCTTTAAACATCCAGGGGAATATCAACAAGAAAACCCAGTGTTAGTATTTTCAGACATGTCACTAGAGTCTTCCTCTCTTGTGCATGCATGCTCACATATATAATTGCACACTACGTATATGTTTGCATGCATAACATGACAGCCTTCAAATTCTTCTGATCTCTACTTTTTGTACTCAACCACATAACTTTTCACATGGTATTAAACTTCTTCTATATCATTTTAATGGTGCATAATGTCCCATAGTATGGGAATACATAATTTAACCAATCCCCTAATTCTAGAGTTCATTGTTGGCTGTGTCCATCATTTTCTTATAGCCGCGATCTAATACCCAACAGGAATAATCTAAGGGGATGAATTACTGAATTTGGCTCACAGTTTCAGAGAGTTTAGGCCATAGTCATTTGTCTGTGTATTTCTGGGCCATTTGTGAGGCTGCAAACCTGGTGGTAGGAGCCTGTGGCAAAGGAGCTTTCTCATAGCTGACAGGAAGCAGAGAGAAGAACACAGGAACACGTCAGGACAAATCAGAGCCCCCAGGAGTATCCTCATCCCACTCAATCTACTTTTCAGCACTCTCTAATAACCCTATCATGCTAGGAACCCACCAAAGAATTCATTCATTTCTTTCCTCAGAGCCCTCATTAGATAACTGTATTCAGTAGACTCCCTTAGAGATATACCCAAAAGGGTGTTCAATTATCTCCTAGAGGCATACCTTGTTGTGGTGGTAGCTGTTGTTGTTATTATTATCGTTGTTTTATTATCATTTTTTTTCCTCCTTCTCCTCTTCTTCTTTGAACTTCTATAACCACTTTTGACATTTTTCATTCTGTATATTCATTCTATGTGATGCTGTTAGATAAGAACATTTTTACACAAGAAAATGTGCTTCCAGCATATCCCCATATCCCTCATCAGCCCCTCTCTTTTCTTATTCTCATTCCCCCTTCTCTCATTGCTCTTTTCTGTCCCCCTAGACAGTTTATATTCATAAATTATTTTAGATATTTATATAAAATCTTGGGACCACCAAAGAGAGAAAATATGTTTTATCTTCCTGAGAACAATTTAATTCATTTACAATGATTATCTCCAGTAGTATCTGCTGTGGATATCACTCTGTACAAATAAAACACTGATTGGCCAGTAGCCAGACAGGAAGTATAGGCGGGAATAACAGAGAGGAGAATTGAGGGAACAGGAAGGCAGAGGGAGAGACTGCCTGAAGCCGCCGCCAGGACAAGGAAGATGTAAGGTACCAGTAAGCAAAGAGCCATGTGGCAAAGTATAGACTAATAGAAATGGGCTAAGTATAAGAGTAAGAGCTAGACAATGATAGGCCTGAGCTAATGGCCAAGCAGTTTAAATAATATAAGCATCTGTATGTCTCTTTTATAAGTGGGCTAAGGGACTGCCGGGGATTGGTGGGACCCGGAAAGAAAACTCCAGCCACAAGAATCAATTTTCCTGTTTAAAAAAAAAAAAAAAAACTTCTTTAGGGCTAAAAACATTCCATTTTATATATATTGATATCATATTTACTTATCCATCCCTCAGTGATTGTACACCAGGAATGATGTTATAAGTTAGCATTATAGACAGCAATGCACATTGATTTGATATGCAAGTGTCTCTGTGACATGTTGACTTAGAGTGTTTTGGGAAAATACTCAGGAGTACTATGTCTGAGGCAAATGATAGTTCTGTTTTTATTTTTTTGAGGCACTTCCATATTGACATGCATAGTGACTAGGCTTTTCCAATAGCAGTATATGAAGGTTTCCTATAGTCCACATGTTTTGTCCTAGCTATTTTTAAGTTGACAATCAAGATTACAGGTTATGTTTAGGAATCTATATGTATATAGATATATTTCTATGCATGCAATAATAATTAGTAGAAAAGAGGGCCATAAATTTGAAGGAGAACTGTGGGAGTAATGTGGTTAAATTACAATCTAAAACAAAACAAAAAACCAAATTAACCTTCAGTGGACCAAGTTTCTTCCCATAGAGACTAGAGACTACATATATTTTTCACTGCAATAATCATGTGTGGAACTGCCCATTATTCCCACATGACCACTTAGCATTGTAGATGGAAAACTTCTCTCATCCCTAGCAAATCAATGCCTGGGATGTACTTGTCTCTGCCCCCCAACTCCCCACCTCCCAGTGCTTGAATTGCAAGTGTGTATTGCCCTGTCCGGCTTCCACATGGGAACTAGGCATACAAACTCTGAATTCTCCTGTTTAATAAGTAAGCACTTAAACCATGGAGCCATCTCAACATCCCCATCTTACCCTTTCTAATTAGAAATGTGTGTGTGTGTGTGTGTGTGTGTGTGTGTGTGTG
>CABHPH010154100.1:53258-76965 GCA_902168325.1 Peromyscus nudipes
TGTGTGTGTGTGTGTGTGTGTGTGTGTGTGTGTGTGTGTGTCATGTACATGTATGTGTAATGCTTCCTTGGTTTATATTTAGCTGTTAAATACGGTTATTAAGTTTTGAAGACTGTTACATTTATTTAGCAATTTTGTTTAATTCAGTTATTTCATTAAGTCTTATGAATATCTTCTTTTTTGAGATTTTATTTCACTACCTAGAAAAGTTTTGCCAGCTCTACAATCAGAACACTTATTTGCTTTTCCCTTGATAAAAGTCACCGACTATTTCAATTCTCTGAATTCTTTCCCAAGTTAACTTATTATATTTAAAAAAACCTTAACGTGTTTTCTCTTTAGATATTTTTCCTTTGGTGTACCTATAACTCAGTAATTTATAGGAGATTATAATCAATATGTGTGTATTTAGGAACATTCATTCACCCCAGCATCAATTACTAAGTGATCCACTCTTCTCCACTTAGGTGATGTGAAATTTCTATAATGGGACAGGAACCCTCCATAGCCAAGAAAGTTTTCCTGCTAACTATGCATTTAGCTGGGTATAAGATCTGTGTCATGGTTTTTTTCATTCTAACTTATGTAGAAATCGCTAAACCAATTTCATTTAGGTTTGCTTCCCCTCCTTTTTTATGTACTGAAAATGTTTGCAAAGATAATTTGTTTTATGGAAATTTAGAGGAAATTACCTAGCAATTATTCTTACCATTTTAAGGTAATTATCTGATATTCATTCTCACATATTTATGGATATATTTTGTCATGTTCACCTGTAGCTAGAGTTTTCCTGCCTGGCCCACGGTCAGGACAAATCTCTCTCACCTGCCAGTCCCACAGCCGCTCAGACCCAACCAAGTAAACACAGAGACTTATATTGCTTTCAAACTGTATGGCCGTGGCAGGCTTCTTGCTAACTGTTCTTATATCTTAAATTAATCCATTTCTATAATTCTGTTCCTTGCCACATGGCTCGTGGCTTACCGGCATCTTTACAGGCTGCTTGTTCTGGCGGTGGCTGGCAGTGTCTGGCAGCCTCTCCTTCCACCTTCCTGCCCTTTTTATTCTCTGTTAGTCCCACCTATACTTCCTGCCTAGCCACTGGCCAATCAGTGTTTTATTAGCAACACATTTGCCATACAGAACATCCCACAGCATTCACCTAAATAGATTTTAAAAATATTTTCATACTAGTACACATTGTAAATTAAACACATTCTTATCATACCCTCCTGTACTCCCTTTTCATGTTCCTCCCCTACCTTAACTCTCTTTGTTCTCCCAGTAGTTTTAAACTACTTCCATTTCATATATACATATATGATTTGAAGCATTTATATAAAATTCTAGGAGCCACAAATGAGAGAATAAGTGTTTGTCTTTTTGAGACTTAATTAGATTAACATGATTATTTCCACTGTCCATTCTCTTACAAACTACAGAACTTCATTCTTCTTTATGGCTGAAAAAAAAATGTTTCATTATTTTCTTTCTCCACTCCTCTGTTACTAGACACCTAGATTGGTTCCACAATTTAGCATTTAACATAGTACTTCAATAAACATGTATGTGCAAATGTCCATGTTATATATTGACTTGGATTCCTTTTGTGTCCTTTCTATCTGTTCTATAAAATTCATTCTGTATATGCAGGTTTTCAGATTCACCAACAGTAAGATTTTATAGCACTTTACCTCAATCACCACTTTATCTATGTTTAGATTCTTTTTACATTTTCTAGTGTTGAATGTTTGGTGGGGAGGGCATGCTTTCCAATT
Organism: Peromyscus nudipes; assembly: GCA_902168325.1. Taxonomy (NCBI): domain Eukaryota; kingdom Metazoa; phylum Chordata; class Mammalia; order Rodentia; family Cricetidae; genus Peromyscus; species Peromyscus nudipes. The sequence goes on from CABHPH010154100.1 coordinate 55,037, forward strand.
CTCCAGATTGCCAAAGATTTTTTTTATTCATTTCCTTAGAAAAATTTAATCTTAGATTTATTTGCAATTCCTCTACTTTTCTCTCTGCTGATTTATTACCTTCTGGTCTTAATATGTTCTGATTTTTTTTTTACTTACTCTGAGTTAATTTTATAGATTTTTTTTCTTGCTAGTCAAGTTGAATGCATAGTTTATACTTTTTTCTCTCTTTTTCCTGATCAGAAAATTGTTAATGGCTATGAATATTCCTTTTGGTATGTCTTTGGAAATATTCCATTCATGTTGGTAAGCTGTATTCTTGTAGTTACACCGTTCTTTCCTTTATACCCAGTCAATAATTATAGTTTGTTTTTTTTTATTCAGTTACTTAAGATTAATTGGAATTCTGTGTTTGATGCAGTACCCTCTCCAGCTCAACTCCTTTCTTTGGTTTATTTATTTTCTTTTCATGAAAATCATGTATCCATGTATTTGTGTATGCATGCGTGCGTGCGTGCGTACGTGCATGTACCCATACATACAAACGCAGAGGCCAGAGGAATATGTCAAGTGCCTTCCTTTACCACTCTCACTCTCTCATTAATCTCCTTGCAACAAAATTCCTCACTGAATCTTTAACTCACTCTTTTTACTTTTCAGCTAAGCTGGAGGTCAGCAAGCCCCAGTGATCTGTATCTCCTTCCGCAGCATGACTGAGATTACAGGCATGCATGACCATGCCTAGCTTTTACATGACTGCTGCAGATCCGAACTTAGGTCCTCATGTTTGTACAACAAGCACTCTTAGCCATGGAGCCATCTCCATAGCCCCCAGATTATTTTTTCTTAATGTGTGCCAAGTATAAAAAATACTTGGCTAATTTTTTTCCTCTGGATTCTATCTCCATCATAAATCTTCTTTCCTTCCTTCCTTCCTTCCTTCCTTCCTTTCTTTTCTCTCTCTCTCTCTCTCTCTCTCTCTCTCTCTCTCTCTCTCTCTCTCGCTTATTTTTTTTTATCTTTTGAGATTGTGTAGCTGGAACTTCTAGCTCACCCCAGCATGATCCGGAAAGTCCCATTCTTGTTCGCTCTTCAAACCCCTCCCACTCAGAGAATCTCCAAACAAAAGAAAGGTACCACAAAGCCCAGTTCTGCATTCCTGGTGACCATTGCAACTTCCTCCCCTGTTGCCACCAGCTGCCCAAGTTCCCACCTAAGCATTCTGCTTTTGACCATACCTGGGTACAAACCCATCTTGTGATAGACATATCCTTACACCTCACCTACAACCTCTGAAGTCTCCCTGCTTTCATTTGTGGGTGCAAATCCTCCAGCCTCTATCTCTGGGACTGGAGAACCAACCCTTCCAAGAGTTGCTCTGCTCAAATAAACTTGCTGTCGTATTTTTTCAATTCAGATTGATCTGGCTTACTGTGTGGGTGGAGAAATCTATTATTGGGGCAGAAAATCTATTAGAGATTATAATATAAGCACATCTTTTCCTCTTTTCTTTTCCTCCCTTCAAGCCTCCCATCTACCCCACTTGCTTTCTTTCATATTTATGGCTTGTTTTACTATTTTTTAACCAGTTTTTAATACATTTTTAATTAAATGGAATCACGTAGCATTTCCCTTCCCCTCTCCTGCCTCTATCCGCTCCAAGGCACCTTCCATTTTTTCCAAAGGATAAGCCCCTTATTGGTTGTCAAATACAAAGTAGTCAGTCCTGAAACTGTGAAGGCAATACAGACTCCATCTTAGAGAAGGACCACCATCTTAGACCACCTGCTGTACTCAGTTCCAGGAAGGACCTCAGGAATGTTTCATGACAACTTGAACAGATACAGAGCAGTATGCTCCTGCAGACATTCTGTCTGGGGTTTATGGCCCTTGAAGATATCTAGATAGTCCTGCTGAGCAGTCTAGATAATCCTGCTCACAAGTTGTGATTCTCACCAAAAGTCTAACCCAATAGTTTCAAAAAATCACCTTGCCCCATATCCCTTCTACCCAATCCCAACATGCCAAAGCATGTAATTCCCAGCTTGCGGTTTTCCCTATTAAAAACTCTCTACCCTTGGTCCACGTGCCAACGCCACATTTCCCTCCATCTGCCATGCAGTGGCCCAGGTGAGAACCTGATAATAAAAGGATGTTTATATGCTTGCATCAGATACCATCTCCTTGGTGGTCCCTGGGGGTTTCAAGAAACATGTACAACAAAACCACATATACACAAAAAAACAAAAGCAGACTTAGCAAGTTGTGTTGTATATTTACATGTACTATATTTGTATGTAACAATAATATTCAAAGAAAAAGGCCTTTTTTGCTTTAAGAATTTTCGTATGATTTTTCTATTATTCCTCTTCAAGAAACCACAATCACTCTAAATTCTGTACAAATACAGAGTAAAATACATACAATTCCTATCTTAGTCAGTGTTCTATTGCTATGAAGAGACACCATGACCACGGCAGCTCTTATAAAAGAAAGCATTTAAGCGACACGGAGAGGTGGCTCTGAGGTCAGGCGCCCGCCTGCGGCGGCCAAGGTGGCGAGTTCGATTCCCGCGACCGCCAGTCCATCCTCCGAATGACGTCATCGTCATTCATGGAAAAAAAATAAATAAAAATAAAAAATAAATAAAAGAAAGCATTTAACTGGGGCTTCCTTGCAGTTTCAGAAGTTCAGTCCATTCTCATCATGGTGGAAAGCATGGGGGCACACAGGCAGACAAGTCACTAGAGAAATAGCTGAGAGTTCTACATCAGGATTCACAGGAAAAGAGAGACTCTGGCCTTGGAATAGGATATCTGAAACCTCAAAGGCATCCCCAGTGACACAGGTCCCCACCTCCTAATCCTCCCAAATAGTGCTGCTCCCTGGTGACCGTGTCTTCAAATCTACAAGCCTATGAGGGTGATTTTTATTCAAACCAGCACACTGTTCCCACCTTGTGCTCAAGAGAGAGAAGATGAGAGCTTTTCACTGGTTGTTGTTCTGTTTGTGAGGCAGTCTTACAGCCAGGTAACCCTGGCAGGCCTCAAACTTACTATGTAGCTGAAGATGACCTTGAACTTCTGAATCCTCCTGCCTCCATCTCCTTACACTGGTGACTGGTTGTCTATTCCTTGACTGGTTGACAGTAAGACACATGGAACAACTGCCAACATGCAATGACACTATGAGTCACCTTGTGCCCTTTCTTTTGCCTACAGCTCCTTATTTGTACTGCTTCAACTTTACAGTGGAAAATAGCCTTCTCATGTGCATACACACACTTTTTGTCTTTGACAATTATTGTTTCTGAATAACACAGGCCATGCTGGATGGATGGAGATGAGAAATACAGCATGAGTAAAGGAGGCTGGAAGGAGCAATATTCTGGTGACTTCACTGCTTCATCATCTGGTCATGACTGTCCCAGGGTCTCAGTATCAAAGAATGCTCTGCAAATCCCTTCACGTTGTTCTTTAAATTGTCTCAGCTCTTTATAGGGCCAGAAGGAAATGGGTTCCCCTCAGTTAAACTTCATGTGCTTTACATTTAGTGAGAAAACCTCCCTGATTCTGTATTCATCAGTTTCCAATTTGGGTTCTGGATGTATTTGTGAGGTCTTATCTCATGTTTCCATAAGTATTTAGTGAATTGAGAGGCGGTATCAGAGCCTGAGAGCCAGGTGCCATTTTAATGAGTATTTTTCATTCATTGTTAAAATTTTGCTTCTGCAATGAGTTCCATACTTCCTACCACTACACTTTTAGCCCATCATCCCTTGCCTAGGCTGCTGGGAACTCTTTCTGAGTCCTCTCTGTGTTTTCTGTCCAGCCCTTCCATTCTATCTTCTACCCCAGCCACCAAGAGCAATTTCCTAAAAGCCAAACCTCTTAACTCCAGTCATTTGCACTCACAGAGCACCCACTTGGTTCCAAGACTGTGGGAATAGACTAGATACAGCACCTGCCATCAAGAATCGCAGTCTTGTGTGAAGAAGAGAGAAAGTTGTACTAACAAACCAATGAAGATGAAGGTTGTGGAAGGGACAGAGTGTGGTGTGCTGTGAGGTGAAATAGGACTATTTCAGGCAAAGTTACCCCCGGGAAGAGATGCTAGAAAGAAAAGGGAAAGTCAGCTGAGAATGGAGAATATTCTAGAAGCTGGAAGGCACAAACAAAGGCACAGCAAGGGAGACACCCATCCAAAGTAATTAAGGAGAACTAACCACAACGGAAAAGGACAGAGGGTTAAGTGATGGGTCTGATCAAATCAGCAAAGCCTGGGCAATGGAAGGCCTGAATCTTTGCTAAGAAGTTGTTAGGTGTTTTTTTTTTTGGGGGGGGGGGTTGTTGTTAGTGGTGGTGTTTTGTTTTGTTTCATTTTTCCTGAAGTAAACAAGAAGCTATGGAAGACTTTACTTACATTTGGCTGCTTAAAACAGTACACATCTATTTCTGTTTCCACTGGTCAAAAGCCTTGGTGCAGCCAGCTGGATTATCTGCACAGGTCTCAAATCTGTCAAATCTGGCTAACTCTGCAAACCTCACCTGAAGCTGGAACCCTCTTCCACAGAGAATGGTTCTTGGCAGAATGCAGCTCCTTGTAATTGCAAGACTGATATCTGAAATCTTGATGCTGCTGCTGCTTCTGATGGCTGAGCAATCAGTCCCTTGCTGCCACTCTCAAGTCCTTCCACACACTCCCAGTGAAAGGCTGTTTGTGGTCTTCTATCTCCTTGGATATTTGCTCTGTGGCCTATTTAATGCAATAATCAAAGAGACTGGACTGAGAAGACTATAGTCTGGCTCAGAAGTGGGACAGAAGAGCTATTTCTGCCTGGCTTAAGTGGGGTCAGCAGGGCAGTCATAAAGAGCTAGAAGGAAGGAGGAAGGCCCAGGATAAGAAGAGCCCATTAGAAAATGACAGAAGAATGAAATGTCCAAGCACAGCAAATGGCTCCCAGCTTCTCTGGGGTCACAGCAAGGAGATGGGTCAGCATGGTACTTTCTTCTTAGATCGAGTTCAAAGTCATCCTCATTGCATTGTCAGTTTGAAGCCAGCCTGGGCTACATAAAATCCTGCCTCAAAAAAATAATAATAATGAAAAGATGGCTAGACTATACAATCAAGCATGAAGCTCTTGCAAGTGTGGTGTCTTGAGCCATTGTAGAGGCCACATACAGCTGGCCCTGGTGTCCTATTTAATCTAAGAATCAATTCTCAGACTGCTGGAGCTGGGCAAGTTCACAGACATAATTTAGGTTAAATACATCTCCTCAGCTGTTCTCCAGGAGAGTTAGATCTGAAGCTCAGGAAAGGATGGAAGCCATAATCTCAGAGCAAGTCTGAGATTGATTGGGTTTCTTGTCTCTAAATTAAGGACTCTTAATTGTGCTGTGCCACCCATGAAGCCTTAATTCATTTGTTAAACCCCAACAGATTTGGATTAAGACCTATGTATTGAGCCCTGAGCCTTGATGTCTATTTGCCTCCTCATAGCACAGAAGCAGTGGGAATTAGAAAAGGCCAGTCTAGACTTATAGCAAGGCTATGAGCCCTCACTCCACCAGAAACCTGCATGTAATATGGCTAGTTTTAGCTTTTTACCTTGCAAGAGGAAGCAATGGAAGCAGCTAGTTGGAGCCCCCCACCCCCAAGCCTCAGCGGTGTGTGAAAATAACAAAGAGGAAGGCATTCCCAGACAAACTAAGGTGGCCTCCCGCCCCCATCAAGGATGGAGCTCTGAGCTAAGCAGGCCTCGGGTGAAATTAAACTCTCCATTTTCAACTGAATTTGCCAGGTTTTCAGCCAAAATAATAATAATAATAAGTATCACAACTACAAGCTGTTCCAAGCCAAGCTGCCCTTAAACAGATAATCGGATTTGCATAATTGGGTGCTGCTAAGGTTTAAATAATTCATCAACATGGCAGGCTCTTTTTCATAGCCAAATAGAACTGCCAGACTCCTCCGGGAGAGGATCAATGGCAATCCACATCCCAAGAATGTGAGCTGCATCCTCAGGGTGGCCAGAGGTGCTGGGTGAGGCTTGGAGAGGGCACTTCCTGCTGCCTGCTCCTTTGCTGCAGTGTGGATTTGGACAAAGGGTTTGCTTTTTTCCTTCAAGGTTCTGAGGTATGCAGCAAATCTTGTTCATAGTAAAGGCAAAAAGAAACACTGTGCCGGACCCTTTGAAGAGACATCTGTACAGGGTTGGGGAAATAACTCAGACGTAAAGTGCTTGCTTGCAAGCAGGATGATTTGAGTTCGATCTCCAGTACCCCCCGTGAAAATGACAGGCGTGGTGGCAAGTACTTATAATCCTAGCAGCGGAAAGTGGAGACAGTTGGATCCCTGGGTCTCATTGGAAGGTCAGCCTACCCCACTTGGCAAGTGTCATATAAAACAGTGTGGAAGGCACTTGAAAGGATAACTGCATGTGCAAGGGCACACACATGCTCATACACATACACATTCCCACACACAGAGAGACATGAAGAAGTGGGAGAGTGTCTGCTCTGAGAATCTCAGCCTCTTCCAGACCCAGGGGAAGTGACAGAAAGTGCAGGGAACAAAGCCACATAGTAAACTGATGGGAGGTAGAAATAGGGGAAGGGGGTTTATGAGAAAAGATCAAAAAGATGTGAGTAAGGGAGATCATTTCACATTCTACAAGTTTCTGCAGGACTATTATAACCTAGGGACAGAGCAAGCAGGAACACTCAGAAGAAGAGATAATGGCTACCTGACTATCTGGAGACATCATCATTAGCTATCCTTCAGGAGCTGTCAATCTCTCCCAGACAAAGGATCACCAGGAACACACCTGGACTGTGCACACACCAATGGTTAGACAAAGTTAACTTCAGCATTCACCACAGCATTGAGAATGCCTATGGAACCTTGAGGTATCTCAGTGGGAAGAGCTGAGACTAGTGTAGAATGTGAGCTCCTGCTAAGGTTATTTGGGATGGAAGTGTCCAGAAAGTGATGATTACTTGGAAGTGGGGAGTGACTCCTCAACTGTAGTACCACCATGAATCTCATGTGATACAGAGAGAGAAAGAATACAGCAAGGGTAAAGCTAGAATATGCAAGGCAGTCCTCCTATTAGCTTCCAGGGAGCTGTTTGCTTCTTTGATTTTCACAGTGACCTTGATGTTGTCTGTGCCCAGACAAGACTGTGAAGGGGTCTGTAACCTCATCACAATTACAGAGTGACCCTGTCTAATGTTGGCACTCTGGAAAGTTGTTTATCTGGCAGGATGATACCACAGGCTGGCTGTGAATGCACACTGGGTCCTAAAACACAGAGGCCACAGGACAAGTGCCAGGAAAGTTCCTAGGCATCAAAGTCTCCTGTCGTCTTTCCCACAGCGACATAAGAAAGTTAGTATTACCTTCTTGACTCAGAGTGTCCAATACTGAGTTTGCCATCCTCCCTAGAATTTGTTTCTTCTCCAGTAATTCTTCTGTGGCCAATGGGGATAGAACCACTGCCTACATGGAGATGGAACACACAGATGATTTCTAGACAGCACCCTAGTCTCTTCACTCCATTCTTTACCACATTTAATCCATTCATAAGTCCTGTTGATTTTGCTTCAGGAATAAACTCATACTCTGTAAGTATTGATGCCCACACTGGATTATGACTGTCCATCTCAATATCCAAGGAAAAGATGCAGAAATAAGAAAGTGGAAGTGATGGGGGAAAAGGGGGCAAGGACCCAGTCTTTGACCCCTTCCACATAATTGTTATAGATGAGTTTAGCATTTTAGGGGAGCAAGATCCTGGCTGGCCAGCCAGAGGAGGTATATCGGTAAGAGTCTAGAATCTAGGATACAAATATGACTTTGGGATTATAGTATTTGTTACTTTTGCATCACTGTGATCACAATTTCTGGCAGACACAATTTAAAGGAGGAACAGTTTATCAAAGCCCATGGTTATAGAGGGGTTTCTGTCTGTCATGGTGCAGAAAGTATGGCAGGTAAAGCTGCTCCATTGATTGCTGAAGGAGCTTGATGTTGCTGTTCGCGTCATGGCAGACCAGGAAACAGAGTGGCTGGAAACAGGGACCAAGCTATAACTTTCAGAGGTCTCCCACTAGTGACCTACTTTTGCCAGCCAAGCCCCACTTTAAAGGCTTCACAGCATTTAAAATACTGTGATCAAACGGGGGAACAAGAGCTAAAAACGTGCGTCTATGGGGGGCAACTCAGATTCAAACCACTGCTGACCAGAGTTCTTGGTCAGCAAGTGTGACACAGAATCAAGGAGAGAACTTCTCACTCTCCTGTCCACCAAAGTCTACCATGTGCCTTGGCCATCCTCTTGGTGCTAGGTTACCAGAGAATGGGTACAGGTGAAACCCAAGGAGCTAAAATCACCAACATAGCATGGAAACCAGGAGTAGTAGTTATGTTGTGAACGTCACCACAACTGAACAAGGGAAGAATTTTTATGAGTCTCTAAACGTCAGAGATGTTCAGTCTGGAATCTTCAAATACACAAAGTACATACATCAATGTTAATATGATTCTGTTGAAAGCCAAAAGTGCATAAAAGACTTAAACATTAGAATCTCACAGTGTCCACGTCTATGTAATTTATATGATCCTGTCTGTGCTTCTCATACTTTGTAAGAGATTAGATGTTGGTTTTGTAGTTGTTAATTCCCAGTTGATCATGGAAAATTGTATGGACAAGTGCATGTAGTATGTGACTAAGGTTGGTTCATGCCACCTGCTACTAAATACCCACTCACAACCACACCGGAAATGGTCTGTATAGTTATGGTGTTGTGAATAAGAATGGTCCCTATAGGCTCATGTATTTGAATGCTTAGTCACCAGGGAGTGGCTCTTTCTGAAAGGACTAGAAGCATTAGAAAGTATTGACTTATTGGAGGAAGTGTTTCACTAGGGATGGATTTTGAGGATTCTCTGCCTGAGAATCAGTAGGATCATGTAACTCCATACTATGTCTCCAACACTATGTCTGCCATGCCTGCCACGACACTCCCTGCCATGAAGATAATGGACTAAACCTCTGAAACTGAAACCAAGCACCCAGTTAAATGCTTTCTCTTCAAAGAGTTGCCATGGTCATGGTGTCTCTTCACAGCAATAGAGCGGTGACTAGGACAGCAATTCAACAAAGTGCATCCTGTAATCACAGGGGTAGATGCCTTGGTGATGCCACATTACTATGAAAGGTTACTATTTTAATGTATGTGCATGTCTTTACAAGTATGTACACATGTGTGCAGAAATATGTTCATGTGCATATACATGTGTATAGGTGCATGTAGTGGTGTGTTTCTATGTATACATGTTGGGGGTACAGATAAATGGGGGAGTGCATGAATGTGTATGTGTATATGTAGGGGCAAGTGCATAGGCAAGTGCTTTTACCTGTGTATGTCTGTGGATGTGCATGCACATGTGTGCATGTCTGTGTAGAGGTTAACATTGGGTGCCTTCCTCAATCACCCTCTGCCTTTGTCGAAACAAGGTTTCTCACTGAACATGGAGCTTGCTGATTCAGACAGACAGGCTTTCCAGGAGGCCTCAAAGATTTGCTTGCCTCTTCCACTTCTGTGCTAAGATTATACATGTGTTCCACCATGACAAGCTCTCCCATGAGTGTTAGGAATCAAATTTGGGTCCTCAAGTTGTTCTAGCAAGACTTTCAAGAACTGAACCATCTTCCCAACCTTTATTAAAGGGCTTAAATCCTAACATAAGCACATTTTCAGAACTTCTTGCCTCTCCTCCTAAGAGGTAGAGCCAGTGAAGGGGGCATGGTAGGGAAGATGCTTTCTTCTTAATAATCCATGAACCAGCAGGGAACCATATTTTGCATAACACTGTCCTTGACTTCCAATGATCAAAATGATCATTTAACAGTTATCTAGACTCATTGCTCCCCTCAAAAGTTCAGAAATTTGTTTAGCCAAAGTTAAATTCTAAGTTCAATATGGGCCAAGACAGATTATTTCAAGGGCAATTCAATAAAGGACATAATAGTGAAGTTGCATTTGCTATCCAAGGTAAGTATATGTAATAGGTTCTCTGGCTGCTATGACAAATAAACACACATAGGCTGTCTTAGAACAATACACATTGATTTTTGTTACAGTTCTGGAGCTCTGAAGTCCAAAAATGAGACTAAAGTCAAGGCTAGTCTCCTTTGAAGAATCTGCCCCTTGCCTCCTTCAATCTTCTAGAAGTCACCATGTCCCTTGACAGTCATTCACATGACTCCATGTTCTTCTTCCAGTATGACATTACTTCCTCTAGCCTTTGACTTTCTTACCTCTCTCTTTGAGATTTCTCCTTTTAAGGCCAGTAGGTAACAGCCTCACTCAAAATCTTTAACATGATAACATGCCCAAGTTCCTTTGTTCTGTTTGTTCAAGTTCATGGGTCCCTAGGATCATGACACCAACATCTCTTGCTTGATCATTATTCATCCTACAGCCCAATTTCTTTAGAATTATCTAAAACCCACATGATGTCTGATGTACTAAGACAGCAGTGGCTGTAGCATTTTATAGGCTTATATTTAAACTGCAGCACAGAATTTTATACGTTATTTCCTCTGAGTCTCGATGGCTCCTTCTGTTAAATGAAGATATTGTTCTACCCCCATGGGGTTACTGTGAGGGTAACTATAAATGTATATCGAAAGGGCCAATACTCAGTAGATGCTTAACAACTGTTAATTTGCCTTTCTGGATTTGATACTGGACCCTTCTTATGCACCTGTAGAATCATCAGTGATGTGGGTTCCTTCTCATCATTGCTCATGTCACTGACTTGGCACACATCTCTCCCTTGCTGGTCTTCAATCTCCATGAAACTACTCCCTGTAACAGTCCAGTTGATGTTCCTGGCAGCAAAGCATTTTTACAGCATTGTGTGAGCAAAGCAGAGATGGAGCAGCACGTGAAGGACAGCCTCACCAGTCCCCACAGCCAAACCTGCCTCCTCCCCAGCAGCTTTGAGATCAGACATGAAAGGCCTTTACAGAGAAATGGGAATTGTCAGTAGAGTCTTTCTTCTCTTGATAATGGTCCTGCCAGAACCAGGAGAGGGAAAAAAAAGAAAATATGTTGATGTGCTATTTGTTATGATACATAGGCTGCAGGATATATATAATCAGGAAAATCATTCTTTGACTAAAATTGCTACTGCATTTGCATCATTTTTAATACTATGTCCTATATGTAATTTTTCTATTGGTGGTCTTGTAGAAAAAATCTTCTTAGTTGTCATTTTAGGAGCAGCCAAAGTCATTTAACTCATCCCCAGGGAAAGTCAATAGAGGGTTAGGAGATGGCTCATTTTGGTTACATGCTTGCCTTATAAGCATGAGGATCTAAATTAAATCCTCAGAACCCATGTGGAAAGCCAGGTTTGGTGGCACATACTGTAACCCCAGTGCTAGGGAAACATAGACAGATCCCTGAGCTCACCAGCCAGCCAATATTGCTTAATCAATGAGCCCCAAGCCAAGGAAAAAAAAAAAAAACCTTTCTCAACAATCAAGATAGACAGCACCTGAAGAATGAGATTGTCCTCTGTCACCTACCCAGACACATGTACACACGCGCACACACACACAGAGAGAGAGAGAGAGAGAGAGAGAGAGAGAGAGAGAGAGAGAGAGAGAGAGAGAATATATAATGATTCTGCCACTATGTGTACATTTTAGGGACAGTCACACACACACACACACACACACACACACACACACACACACACACACTAAGCCAACATATGATTCTGCCACTAGTACATATTTAGGGACAGTGTACTCACCATCCTTTCTGAAAATCTTTCTAAGAGGCTTTGAGTGTAATAAATTATCAATTTCCTCTTACCTCCTATTTTGAATCAATTCTGAAAGAAGTGGCTGCATCAACTGAGGAGAATAACGTATGGGCTTCATGTGAGGGATTACATAGGAAATTCAGCATGAGATGGGGCAGCCTAGGGCCCGTTGATGATGGGCCTCCCATTCCAGCCATTGGTGGCTACTTCACACACCATTTGATGCCAGAGAGAACAAGGGAAGTCTGTACTGGCTGCTGGTGAACAGGGTATATGGCCCCCAATGTCACTTCACTTACAGGATTCCCACCATGGCACCCACTGGTTAAACCACTGAATTTGGAGACAACCATACCAACTGCAAATTAACATTGAATGGAAAGCTACCTATAGGAATTAACCATTTCATATATCCACTGTGATTATCCCACAGCTTGCCTTCAGGGTACCAGACTCGGCTTCCAGTCTCATTTGCCTGCCTTCCCAGTCCACTGTCTTGAACTTACATGGCATGAAGGCAAGGACAACCATCTCTCCCCTGTGTTCTACAACCTAGCAAGTCCCAGTTCTAACATGACCCTGTTGCAAGACCTCACAGGCCTAGTTAAAGCTTAAATGCATTGTATGAAACATTGAACAAAAAGCCTCCTCAGGGAGCAGATCATCCAGCCAGTCATCTCTAAAGTGCTTCCAGGAGGAATGAGGACTCCCCGCAACCCAGGTTTTATAAAGTTATAATTGAGAAGGGAATATATACTATTTGGTAGATAGTTAAGGTGTCCACTGTCACGGTATGTGCAGGCACTGAAATGATTACTACAATCTCATAACACATCCATCACCAATCACAGTTTTCTTTGTGCAGGTGTATGTGTCATGAGAACAGTTAAGATCTACTCTTGTAGCAATTTCCAAGTGCGCTATACAGTATTTGCTATAATCAACAGTGACTAGGCTGTGAAAAAGGTATCCAGAAGTTATTTCTTCTGTCTGAGTGAAACATTGCACCTTCCTACTCACTTTTCTCCATTTTTCCTCCACCCGCCACCCCTCCCAGGCAGCTACAACTCTAGCCTCTGCTTTTAGAAATCTGATATTTTTTCAGAGTTCCCATGTGAGGCAGGTCATACAGAATTTGTTGTTCTTTTCCTGGCTTATTTCATATGTCATAATGCTTCCAAGGTTCACCGATATTGTTACAAATAATACTTTTTTCCCTTTATTATAAAGGCCAAATAATAATCCATTATATGTATATATCTATATATTTTCTTGATCCAGTCATCCATCACTAGTGAGCTCTTAGAGTGATTCCATAACTTGGCTAGTAGTAGGAATTTGAACTAAGCTTGAAAAGTAGCTACAAAATGGATGGGTGGTCTATATTAATGCCACAGTAAACTTGCATAGCAAGCCACCCCAAAACTCGGGATCTTAAAACAATAATCATCTATACTTTTGGTTCATGATTCTGTATCCTGATTGGGCAGCTCTGTTCACCATAGCTGATATTTCTACATATCTGGGCATCGGCTGGGAGTCAGAGGATCTTGAAGGGCCATGACTGGGAAGACTGAGACGTCTCAGCCTCACCCACATGCTTCTCATCCTGAAGCAGCCTCATCTGGAGAGGGAGGGACTCCAGGGAATCACAAAAATAATAAAAAAGAAAAAAGAGGCAAAGCTACATTATACAAGTAGTTTGTCAAGACACTGAGTATGTCGTGTCTGTCAATGTCCTTCTGGCCATTGGAGGTCAAATGACTGAGACCAAAGTCAGAGATCCCTTGCAAAGTTATAGAGCACAAGGAAAGGAAAACGGGCGGACAAATGAGCTACAAGAGCAGCAGAAGGTGTCCTTCCTGTTCCATATGGACAAGAACATGCATCAAACTCACAAGAGTGGTCATTTTCTGAGCCTCTACTATGGTCCTAGCAGGGTATCAAGCACCATTATCTTATTTCAGCTGCACAGAAGGGAGGTAGGTTTCCCATTTTGCAGGTGAGAAATCAAGGCTCAGATAAAACAAATCATAAACTTAAAGAACTGAAGAGGAAGGGTTTGAATCCTTGCCTGTCAGACACAGACACATTCTTTTGTTCTTTCAGCAGCAAAGCCCCACCAATGTTCATGCAAATTAGGAATCAATGAGGTGAGTAAACATTGGACCCTTATGGTCCAGATGGAAAAGCTGCCTTTGTGCCCATCCTACATAGGGTCCAGCTGCCTTTTCCTCAAGTCTCACTGTATTCCATTGCTTGCTTTTCTAACCACCTCAAAGCCTCTCCCTGTACATGTTCTCTTCAACTTAGGCATCTCTATTTGAGCTTAATTAGGTTTGTGCTGAGTTCATGAGTTACTGTAAATGTAATGGCTCTAAAAAGAAAATGGAGATCTTTACCACCAGGTGTTTATCTCTTTCTCAAGTCATTCTCATTGCACTTTCAGATTCATTTCCAAGTTCCATCTGGTGAATGGGTGCAGGTGAGATTGAGCAAGGCATCGTGTCCCTCTCCATAGTGTCTCCACTTCAGCCCCCACCAACAGCATATCCAGATGTTCCCTACTCCCCTGGCAAGAAAATAAGAAGGAAATGAGATACTTTAGAAACCAGACTTAGCCCCAAATGAGCCAAATACAGACATCCCAGCTGGTCTACACACTTTTGCAAAGAGTAGAAAGAATGTAGCATTTCTTGAGTACCTACTGTGTGTCAAGCCCTACACCTGCACTGTTTAGTCCACGAATTTATAGAGGGCAGGACTGGGGTGGTGTGATGGTCAACTTTAACTGCCAACTTGATAGAATCTAGAATTGCCAAGAAACAGATGCTCAATGAAGGACTGCCTTCATTGGGTTGCTCTGTGGGCATGTCTGTAGGGGATTGTCTTAAATTAATCGATGTGGAAAGTCCTAACCCACTACGGGCTACGCCGTTTCCTAGGCAGGAGGTCCTGAACATTATGAGTGGAGAAACTGAGCTGATCACAAGCAAGCATTAACGTGAACAGGTATACATTCATTTCTCTTTGTACTTGACTGTGGGATGTCATGTAATCAGGTGTGTCAAGCTCCTACTGCTCTGACTTCCCCACAGCAATGAACTACAACCTGAAATTGTGGGGTAACATAAGCCCTTTCTCCCTTAACAACAACAGAAATGAAATTAGAACAGGGCTGTTCACACATCAAGGTTACTTGCTAAGGAACTTTGTAAGCCTCCATGTTTCCATCTGAAGCTGGGGATAAATAGAACTCATTGCCAGGGCCACTGTGAAGATCAAATGAGTTAACATTTCTAAAGTTCTTACCACAGTCCTGGATCCTGACAGGACTCAATAAACATTTGTCACTATGACCATAATTACTATTTTTAATATTCTTATGACCATTCTGTGACACAGGCATTTGCCTCATTGAAAGATAAGAAAATGAATTTGCAAAGGTAAAGAAATTTGCCCCAGATCAACCCACTAGAAAAATGGCAAGTAACAATAAGGATTAACATTTCCATGACAGAGATGGGAGGAAGGACATCAGGGCAGGAGAAGGGTAATGAGGGATGGCAGATTTGAGCAAGGTACAATATATGTGAAAACGTCACAATGAAATGCCTCTGTTTTGAGTGATTAGTAATAACAGTAACAATAATAATTAGAAACACAACTATAAAGAAATTTCCCCTGCCAGCAAAATCCTTTCCCTATCCTGTATATATCACACCCTTCCTCTCTATGGAAAAGGATAGCATAAAAAAAAATTAAAAAAAAAAAACAGCCGTATTTATTTGTTTTTGTTTGTGGCAAGACCTCCCTGAGTAGCCCAGTCTGGACAGAAACTCTAAATCTCTCGGTCTATGCCTCATAAGTAGACGGGATTAAAGGGTGCTCCACCCTCCATTTAGCCTTAAGAACAGTTTTTAATAGAACAAACCTAATCCTCTCTAAGGCAAAGGTAAATGAAAGCTCCCAGGAAGTGGCCTCTAGAAGGCTTAGATGGCCACAGCCTTTGTTCTCTGTCCCCAGTTAGGCCACCCAGGGCCATGTTCTAGGACATGAAGTTCCAGCTTCTCAGAATAACCTGGAATGAAAGGAAGAGACTTCTTCCCAATTCTGCCAGGGCTCAGAGGAGGCTTCCCAGGCAAGGGACCTCTGTAGTGGGTTTTACAGCTTCACAGAGGGGTGGAGAAAGGAAGAAAGAACCCAGTAGCAAATTCAAAGGACCAGAACCACAAGCTCCGCAGACTTAACCAAGGAATGGATAAGGGACCTAGTTAGCGCAGAGGATAAAATGCTTAGTGAGAACAGAGGGTGTGAGGCCCGAGCATCAAGAAAAGGTATTTAGGTATCCTTGTACACACAGCAAGGAAACTCTTGGGGTTTCTAAGAAGATAGGTGGCAACATCAGGCTATGATTTAGAGGGTTTAGTTCAAGGAGACTGAGTTGAGGGGGAGAATTAACACTGAGGAACTTCTGACAGGGCAGGTGACAGACTTGCACCTCATACATGTGGCCCTGCTTAAATTTTCCCATGAGTCTGCCAACCCGCAGCCTGAAGGCTAAATGCTGCTTGCTCTCTGTTTTTGTAAATAGCAATTTTTAAAAATACGGTCATGTGTTACATAACTGTGCTCTGGTCAATAACACCACATCTGTGAAAGTGGTGCCACCAGGTGACACAGTCTAATGATGTCACAGCATTCTTAGTTTGTACCAATAACGCTGCATGATGCGTACATGACAAAGATCACACCAAACACATTTCTCAGAGCTCATCCCTGTCACTAAGTGGGGAAAGACTAGATAGCTAGCCAGCTGTCATCTACTTATTTATATGCCTGTCCTTATTCTGATGCTGCTCAGCCAAACCAAGGGGTTCGATAAAGCTTGTCTAGCTTGCAAATACATAAACATTTGTGACTTGACCTTTTACAGAAAAAGGTTCACAAGACTTGTGACAGTATAGATACAATTAACCACATTTTACACAAGAAAACTGAGTCTGTGATAAGCAAGGAGACTCATCCAAAGTCACAGGGCTTATAAGCAGAAGCAGAGGAGTAAGCAAGAGACCCATGGAAATCCTAAAATGCAACCAGGAAGGCAGTCCCATAATGCCTCACCCCAAATCCTTTACAGTATCCACTCTGGCAGCCCTCTGTGTTCTCCCGCCCAGACCACTTCTGCAGCCAGCTAAAGGACACGGCGCCACATTGCCAGCCAGAGCCCTTGCTCTGGCCCCCCAAACCAGCATCAAATGACTAATTTAAAACCTAATGCCTCCACCGTGTCCACCCCGTCCGCCCCTTCTTTGACTTATCGCATCCTATTCAAATCCAAAATAAATTATTTCAGCTCTGCAGCTCTTTGGATAAAGAAAAAATGAAATTAAAAAATAAAAAGGAAGAAGAAAATGCTTTGAAGGGACAATCTGCCTCCCTTTCTCCTCACAATTCCAGTTTTTTTTCTCCTAAGTATTCACTGATAACTTCCAGGGGAGGCTGAGCCCTGGGGGCCACAAGGACAGATACACACTTGCTTCAGACCCAACCCCTGCCACAGGCAATGGGACAGGGCAAAAAGATGGACAAGGCTCTTGCTCATTCTCTCTCTCTCTCTCTCTCTCTCTCTCTCTCTCTCTCTCTCTCTCTCTCTCTCTCTGTCTGTCTCTGTCTCTCTCTCTCTCTCTGTATGTGATGGAGAAGATGCATGTGAGTACACAAACACATAAATGTACATGTGTATGTATGCAGGCCAGAGAACCACCTTGGCTACTGTCACTCAGGCACCCTCTGTCTTGTTTTTCAAAACAGAATTTTTCATGCACCAATTTGGCTGAGCTGATTGTCCAGCCAGAAGGAGAGATCTGCCTGTCTCTCCCTCCCCAGTACTGGAATTACAATCATGCATTGCTATAACTGGCTTTTTTTTATGTGGGTTTTGGAAATAAAACTCAGGTCTCCTCTGCCTATATGGTAAACACGATACCAATAGAGCTGTCCCAGTCCCCCTGTTTCTTTAGGTGAGAGTCTCATCCCTTTAGGGAGTAGACTGCTGGAGACAGGAATGGTGACTACTCTAAATTTCTACTAGTCACCTGCTGTATACATGCCAGGCACTAAGGCATGCACTTAATATACAGAGATAGAGAAATGCTGTGGCCTGCCATCCTCATCAAACTGTCAAACTTGTTCTTTCTACTTAATCATCATTGGAACCTCCCAGTGATACTCTGAAGCCAAGGGGAGACAATGGAAAAAAGAGCTTCATTTTCTACATAGTGAAGTAGCCTGAAGAGGTAGGTAGGTAGCTTGCTGGCTCATACTGCAGCCTTCTCATAGCAGCATGCCTGCCAAAGGAATACAGTGGCTAAAAGCCTGGCCAGACTGACCTGGATTTGCCGGCCCTACAACCTAGGGGTCCATCCCTTAACTTTTCTTGTTACATATGACTTTTCTCACCTCGAACATCGGCAAACAGTCTGTCTTGTGGGATCACTGGGGAGGGCATTTAAATGAAAGATAAAATGTAATGTGATATTTCCAACACAGCAAGTTCTCAATAAGTGGCATTCCATCCGCAGCTTATGTCACTGTTGCTGTGAAACAAGGACGACAGCAGAGCTGAGAGAGGAGGAAGAGGAAAGGAAGAGGGAAAAGGACACCGGAAAGGGGAACTGGAATGGTTACTTGGGAACAACCCGGCTTCAAATGGCTTCTCCCACACCCTTGATGCCTCTCAGAGAAATGCAGAGACCCAGGTTGTGGTCTTAGCTATTCACAGACATATGTTGCAGACCTTCCCACATATTTAGTCTCCGTTTCCTTACCATAAATAAGGGAGAACTGCATGAGAAAGGTCCCGTGGTGTGTAACTAGCTGGCATTTGTAATTGAAATAAGAAGAGAATAGAGCCCCAGGCCCCAGGTGGAAGAAGACTAGAGAGAGGCATGGGTAAGCCCGGTGCTTTGGAAACAGAACATTTCAAGTGCTGATAAGGAGGTAGACTTCCCCTGAGCCTTGAAGCTTAGGGGCCACTTTTCTGTCTTCTCTAAGTCAAGAGGGATCAGTGTCAATGGGGGATGCTGGAGAGAAGGATCAGAAGTGAGTGGCAAGCTTCCTGAGAACCTTATAGTGACTTCAGGTACTTGATAGCCACTGAACTTCCCAAGGCACACCCAAGGACTTTAGCTGTTAAATCCTGTTGGGGGAGATGTACAGATGGGAGCCAAGGCTTCACACAACTTTATTTTTATGCCTTCCATGTACATAATGAAGGAAAGAGGTCAAGTGTATTGGCCTCCCCAACCTCACTTCTTCATGACTGGGACTCTTAGCATGTAGTATATACCTGTCAGTTGATCTCCTGAGCAGTTCTGACCCTGTCAAAAGGCTCCCAAGAACCCTGGGAGAAATCCTGCCGAGGATGAGCCCTCTATTCACCCCTTCATGGAATCTGGATGCTCACAACACACAGCCCATTATCCAGGAGGAAAGCCAGGTTCTCTTCACCTTAAGGACAATCCCATCTTCATGACAGAGCTCTACCAGCCAGGTTATCTCCAGTTCCCTCTCTGGCCTGACCACCAGGGTAGGATCTCTCACTGTAGATTCCAGGCTGTTTCACCTTAAGGAAGTGCCTTGAATTCCTGGGACTCCAAGCCTCACCTCTGGACAAGCAGCATGCAATGAGGACTTGTGGCAAGAACGGAAACCCTCAACTGGCTGGTGTCTTTGATTCTCTTCCTTATTCCCTCTTGTTGATCGTGTTCCAGGAAGCATGCTAAAGGCTCTGATGTACCAGATAATTTAATCACTGCCCCAGCCTCACAGACATCTCATAGCCACTGTTCTACATAAGACTGAGGCCCTAATGGATACCAGCGACTTGGTATTGTCACCTGGCTCATAATGGGCTTCAGAAAAACACATCAGCTTTCATGCACTAAAGCTATACCCTGCTCTCCCATAGCTATGTGTTTTCTTAACTATATGTCAGGAAAGACAGGCATTTTAACCTTGTCTCAGCTTTCACTACCACAGAGTTCGGGTGGTAGCATGGTAAGCCCTTGACCACAAAGCTCCATTTCTGTGTAGCCAGCAGGTGGCAAGGGCATTTCTGCTTACCTCAGTGCCTGGGATCTGACCTCCAGCTGCCTCTTTTGGTAAAGCTCAGTTATTTTAAAGAGTTGTATGGAAAAAAAAAGCTTCATAAAATGTGCAGGAGAGATGAAATTGATCGAAGACATCACATTGGTATTAAATTATGGATTGAGCAAGCCTACAGTCAGCTCCCTTCCCACCTCTGCCTCCTTGCCCACCTCTGGGCCAGCCTCTGACAGCCTGTCAGGAAAGGTGATTCTACACCTTGGGCGACTTGCTAATGGGCTAATTATGCTGTTGGGGGCCAGGAGGCAGTGAGGAGGCACCTTGCTTCAACCTCCAAACCTCATCGTGGAGTATCTACCTTAAGCCATGGATAGTTAGGTTTTCCAGAACCGACGGGATAGAGGTGCCTAATTCCCTCACCTGTGCCTTCTCACCCCTGGTAGTGGCACATAAGTTCTAAATATAAAAAGCGCCTGGGTTGACACTCCAAGAGATCAGAACTTCAATTCTAGCTCTAACTCTTCTGTAGCCATGTAACCACCAGCCTTGTTCTCTGAAACACGCAAGCAATAATGTCACCTTGCTTTATAAAGTTCTGGGTCTTGTTTGTTTGGTTTGGCTTTTTGTTTTCTGTAGAATAGGTTTGCCTGAAACTTGCAACCCCCTGCTTCAGTCTCCCAAGGGCTGAGATTATAAGTCTGCATCATCATACTGAACTTTATACGTGGTTCTTATAAGACACAAGTAGAGGAAGAGGAGCAGCCTTGAAGATGAAGGCTTGAAGCTCACTTCAGACATCCAGAGACAGAAGAGTCAGCAATTAATTTTTAATTAAAGAAATAAATCAACAGAAGCTGTGCCTCTGCCTAGAGAAAGGAAAGAAGTGAGTGGAAAAATGATGTTCTCAGCTTTCCTTTCAAATGGCCAAGTCTTGGACCTGCCTGATGGACCAAATTCAAGACAGGTTGTAAATGGCAGAGATGAGAGAAAAACTCAGATGAGAAGTGGCACACAGGACAAGGACCAGCATCCCAGAGACATCTTCCCTTCGCCAAGCAGTCCATGGACAGGATTTGTTTAATCTCTCAGCTGCCTAAGGATGCAGTTTGATGATCGCTACTCTACAAATGAAACAAGTCAAGATTATAAAAGTGAGGTGTTCTGCCAAAATTATATCATGAGGTCACACTACCCAGATTAATCCCAAGACCCCCTGGACTTAAATCCTGAGCTTTGGCCACACTGTTGCAAGAATGACAGGTCACTGGAAAACTAGCTGTCTTAGGAAGGACACAGGGTGGCATCCTGACTCTGAGGCCCAGTCTTATGTATCTGTTGCTGGCTCAGAAAGGGACTGACAGGGAATTACTGAGGCCTCAGGGTCTAGACTGGAAAGGAAAGGGTCTTCTGGGATATGAAAGGAGAAGAAAAAAGATAAGCAGTAGGTGTGAACTTTGAGAGCCACAGACAGGATCAGGTCAGTGACTGAGACATTTCATCTCCCTGAGCCTCACACTCTCTTTCTTACACTAGAGACTCATACACCTAGCCCCTCAGAAGGAATGATCTGGTGCAGGATGCTGTGTAGGGAGCCTGGTACCTGCAAGGAACTCCCCAAATGTCAGCTGCGCATACCCTTAGAGCCCAGTGCAGGTGTGTGCATGTGAGCACCATGTAAGCATGTAGTGTTATTGTTAGTGGATAGTGAGGAAGTCTTCAGGAAAGGAAAAAAGTAGGAGGGGACCAGAAAGCAGAAGTGGGACAGTGACAAAAAGGAAACAGCTCCCCTTCCATCTTTGCATTATATGTAATATTTGTGTAATATATATATTTGTGTAATATATGTAATTGTTTGTGTCTATTAATATGTCTCGTTGGGTCTAACTCTGTCTCCTCTTTGTTTCTCTTTATCTATCTCTTGAACAATCTGCTTCCCTTTTATTTGTCTCAGTCTCTCACATACAAGCACACACACACACACACACACACACACACAC
>CABHPH010154101.1:0-10831 GCA_902168325.1 Peromyscus nudipes
GCTTTCTGCCCTGCAAGCTGTGCAAACTTGGGTGAGCGTCTGCTCCTGGAAATCTCAGATGCCTCAGTCACAAAGACGGGTGGTAAGGTTGCCCATCCCAGCAGAATGAGGTGCTGATTAAACAAGTTACACTGAAGCGCATCAGTGCCCAGCCTGAAACCAGAGCTCCCTGCCTAGCACTTGCTAGAGAGAAACAAAACTCACTGGCTAGTACTTATGGCTATTGTGCCCATCTTTTTCATCTCGAAAAGTTTCAAACAAAAATATCTTTAACAGTGAAGCTGAGCGATCCTGTTATTTTCCCCCAAACTTAGATTTTTGCCGATTGTTAGTACAACCTTATCTGTACACCTCTCTCTCTCTCTCTCTCTCTCTCTCTCTCTCTCTCTCTCCACCATGTATATATATATTTAAGAGTAATTTTCCAGGATGACACCTGTCACCCCAGCGCTTAGGAGGAAAAGGCAGGAAGATGGAGAGTTGGCATTGTTGCTGAAGGAAGAACACTGTATTCGACTCTATGGTCACCGTGACACACAACTCTAGAAATTGACAATAACGGGCTACTTACTCTCTTTTACTCAAAACAGGAGAAACTGTCTTCCGTTCATAGCACCATGGCATAATTTTGTCATCTTGATCTTCCCACATTTCTATGTTCGTGACCCTTCATTCGAATGGAAAAGGCCAATGTATCAAAGGGACAAAAGCCACTCCTTAATGCTAAGTCACCTAAGCACTGCAGAGATTTTCATGTGTCGCTCACTGAGGATAGGTCACTCAACTAGCCCCAGAGTAGGAATTCCAAAGAAAAGGAGTTTATGACTCTGCCCAGATCTGGCTTTGGTGGGTTTCACTGGAAAACTTAGGGGTCAGTTCTTGGACAAATAAGCCGCTATTTGCTCACAGAGAACTGCTCTGTTTTGAGCAGCAGGATGAGGAAAGGGGTGAGGAGGGAGTAATAAAATGTATCACCGAAGTGTGGCAGAAACAACTAGACATACCTTGCGGCCACAACACTTGTTACAGAGTAAACGCCAAGAGTCAGGCAGCACCAGTCCCACAGTCCCCTTATACACATTACATGTACTCTTCCCTATGACATGCTCAGAGGCAGCATGGACCCAAACCCAGAGTTAGGTGGGCTGCGGAAGGCCACACTGATCCTAACAGAGCTGGGGTCTAGCTTAGCCTGTCCAAGCCCAGTTTCCATACTCTGTCACTCTCATACCTGTGGGTTTGATGAAAATGTGGGAGTAAATGAACCAGCTCTATCTCCATAGGACCTTTGCCTTGCATCCCTCCTGATTCTCTCTGCCTCATTCCCAGAACTCTGACTCCACCCCACCGTAGCTCAGACCATTTCCTAAGAAAAACTCTATTAGCTTCCTTTTACCTGCTCAACCCTTGGGTCAGCTCAACACAGGGCCATGGGCAGGATGGCAAAGGGCTGGACCCATCAGCAGCAGGCTACACCTCCCTTTCTCTGCTGCCTCCATGGCCTCAGTGAGGGTCAAGTTAGCCGCGGTGCAGGGAAGACTTTCTCAGCTGGTTAGGTGTCTGCTTGGTAAGATACCCAAATGCATAGGAAGGTTCAAAGACAGATTTAGCATACTCTCTGAACTCTGCACCTGGATCTGAAGGTGTTCATGTTTTGCAGCATTTGTTTCTGTTCCTGTCTACTGCTGCTGTTGTCGTTTTAAAATATCCTGTTGGGGTTTAGACATCCTCCTTGGAAGCTATCTGAGCTGTCCTGTGTCCAGGAGTTAATACTACCAAGGGGCATGGTGGGGGGGGGGGCACTCATTCACCCTGACCAGGCCTATGAAAAGGGGTGGGGGTAGGGATCATTTTAAACATGTGGCATTGTAGTGCATGTTTTTAAAAGTGTCCATGCATGATATCCTGGCTGTGCCTTTCCTGTCTCATTTATTCAACAGAGAGAGTGTTGCTGGGATTTATCCATGATACTAAATAGAGCTCTAGTTTACTCTTTCAATTGCTGTTTCAAGTATTATCTACAAATGACCCATGAATTTATTTACCCAAACTTCTAAAATGGTGATAGTAGTCACTGTTTACTTAGAATCTAGAATCTCCAAGGAGATGGGTTTCTGGGCATGCCTGTGGGGGAATCTCTCAGCTACATCAATTGTTAGAGGAAGACTTGTCTTAGTTGTAGAAGGGACCAGTCCCTGGAGCCCTGAACTGTACAAAATGGAGAGGGTGAACGAAGCACAAACAAGTATTCACTCACTGCTCTCAGCTTCCTGCATATGGATGCAATGTGACCAGCCAGTCTCCTGTTCCTGCTGCCCTGCCATCCAGGTCTGCGGCCCTGTCTTTCTTACCATGATGGACTGACTGTGTCCTTCTAAAACAGCAAGCCAAATCGACTCCTCTCTTACATTGTTTTTGTCAGAGTGTTTTATCCCAGGAGCAACACAGTAACTAAAACACACACATTGCTGATATTGATACCTATGGAAGAGTTCTCTTTCTCTCTCTCTCTCTCTCTCTCTCTCTCTCTCTCTCTCTCTCTCTCTCTCTCTCTCTCTCTCTTCTTGTTAGGCGTTGCCAATTGTTCCCCCAAACTGATTTTATCTCTGGCCTGGTATGATGGCTCCTATTTCCTCTGATCCTCACCAACAGTTGGGTCTGTCATGTCTGTCCATGCATGGTATTTTCTCGTTTTCATCGGTGTTCTTCCACTGGCTAGTAATGCCAAACGTCTTTTCATGAGATTACTGGCTGTTTGAATTGCCTGCTCATAATCTGTCAGCCTTTCCAGGGTTCTTTATCTTTTTCTTATTGACTTGTATGGGTTATTTATATATCCTGAATACTAATCTTTTAAAACTCAGATTGTAGTAAATATTGGGACAAGCTTTGTAAACTTCAAAGCAGTATTTAAAAAAAAACTGATTTTTACTAGTGTTTCAATCTACTTTTACATCTGTCTTATCACCTAAACCAGAACCCCCCAAGGACAGAGAATGTGGCTTCCTTGTGTTTATTTATCCAGGGTAAGTGTTAATAGGAAGCAGTCTGGAATTACTGGGGAAATTATGGCTTTGAAAATATAAATGGGGTTAATGCTGCCTGCTCCTCTGAGGAACCCAGGGAGCTTGCTCAGCTGTTTCACCTTCCCAAGGCCCTGCTTCCTTTGTTCTAAAATGGGGAAAACAGCTTCCAGGGTTGTGTGAGGAACCCCCTAACATATTGCAGGTGAAAGTCCTTGATACAGGCCATAGTGGGTGCTAGATTTTCAATGGATATTAGCTGAACAGAAATACTGGTAGGTATTTGGGGAGGGAGGCAAGTTTGAGTGATTGTGTAATAGCTTCCATCTCTTGGGCTCTCAGGGCTACTCTCCATGAACAGTCTTTCTCTATTGCAGCTGAGCTTAAGAGGGATCTGGAGAGAAGTTCCGCTTGTGAATGAGGGCACTGAAGTATAAACATTGACCTATCTCATTCTTGTCCTAAAATGCATCCAGTAATGCTTGTTGAACCTGTACCTTGGGCCAGGTCTTTTTGGGCACCGGGCTCCATCGGTCAAGGAGATGCAGGGAGTTCCTACCTCCAAAGGTCTTGCATCCCACAGATTTACCAAAACAAGAAGCAAGCAGACAAATAAATTGTGGTTTATTTTTCACAACCCACGTCTAGCTCAGACTGAGCCTGTTCTGCACCACGAGGAAGGAGAGAGACAACACTTGTGGGTTCCAAAGTTTTTATTAAATCACCACATCAATCAGGGCTGCGGGACAAGGACTCAGGAGCCTCGTTTCTCCTGACAGCCCCGAGTAGCCGCAGAAGTAGGGTTTATAAGCATAAAAATCACAAACATTTGTTGCCGAGTTACAGTTACAATGTTCACCAATTAGGATTTAGAGATTAGGGGCTTCCTTGAGTGTTCCATCATTGTCAATCGATATACAATGCAAGCCTTTCAGTCCAACCAATCGGATTCATTTGTTCCTTCTGTTGTTAGGAACAGCCATGATGTTTCTAGAGAACTAAAGATGCATAACGACTCTTTCTATGGTTTAGGGAGGAGGTTGGTCAGCCATTGGAAAGTTCTCAGCTCCCCTAGGGCTTGGGAACCTGAACTTTATTTCACCCGGTAGGTAAAATGGAGTCTGAAGTTAAAATGACAGGACTTAGGCCAAGGTGCTCTTGCCCACACCCTTCAAGACAGCATAAGCCTTACTTACGGCATAAGGCAAAGAGCTTGAGGGTGAGGGCTTGCAGGACAGAAATCAAGGCAGCCTTTTCGGAGATACGATATTGAAGCCAAAATAAAAAGAGATGGGAGAGAGCAAGCTGACGCTTGAGGAGTGAGAGCGCTTCAAACAGAGTGTCTAGAGGCAGACCCAATTCCAGTCTGTAGCCGGAACTGAACTCAGGTGACAGCTTTCCCACTCCTGTTAGTCTAACTCATGCCAAGGAAGAAAAACACCATGAGTCCCAAACAGCTGGGAAAGCCATCCTTGTTGGCTGTCCTCACATCATCCTGACTAAGCAGCAGCTAACGGGACAACCTCCAGACCAGCTACTCTCCTACCAACTTCCCTTCCATGTCACTGTTCCAGCTCTCCTGCCCCAAGCCTGTAAACTCAGCCAGATAGGCTTAGTTTTGGTTGTTTCTTTTCTTTTTTTTTCACGTAAAATCTTTTCACCCTAACAGTCCCCACGCCATCTATAGGTGGGAACTTGTAGACCAGTCTGTATGTATTAGCTGAGAACACCAGAGGATTGAATCAAGCCTGGAGGGGTGCCAGGTTTTCATTAAATCCCTTGTAAAGCGGCAGTACGCTTCTCCAGGGCAGCATCTGCTGAGGAAGCCATCTGGGATCCATATCGCCCTGCTCCAACAAAACGCCAGCAGTGTGAAAAACCTTCTCTCCTCTGCTCTGCAGTGAACTGGAAAAGTAACATTAGTAATCACTTCTGCAGGCTCCATAATGACATAATGGGCATTGGCTGCAGCCTTGAACCGAGGCTGGCAGTCCCCCACCAACAAGCTGGGTGGATCCATAGTGTCCCAAAGAATGTAGGTCATCACTCATGCCCATCTCTCTACCTAAGAAATAACAGATACAGAATTTCCACTCTGAAACAAGGAAAGAAAACTATTGAATGAATGTCTGCTGCTGCTGCTGCTGCTGATCTTACGATTCAGGTATTGTTACACTTTTCTTACAGAGGAGGGACCTGAGCCTAGAGGTGCTAGATGGCTGACACACATAGGCAAGCCACAAACACAGGTAAGAGGCTGTACTGAAAATCAGACCTGTGTCTCATGAACTCCATAATCTGGGAGCATTCCACTGCACCCAAAGAACTCTGAGAGTGGTACACAAACCATGTGCTCAGTAGCTTATTTTATTTATTTATTCATTTTGCCAACTATAATTCAAAAGTGCATCAAGCAGGACAGGATATACAAGATATCTTCCATACTCAAATACCTGGATCTAAGCAAAGCTGCTAAGCAGTAGTTACTGCCCACGGGTAACTTAAGTCCCTAACTTGCCTTCAGTTTGGCTGAGCTAAAAGGAAGTCCCTTCCCTGCTCAGTTCTCCTGTCCTCCTCTCCAAAGCCCAGCCTACTCGAGCTAAAAACAAATACAGCCATACAGCCTGTTCCTGATACCTGACCCCACATCACAAAACAGGTGCAACATCCAGCATCAGTTTCATAAGAGCATCTCCTGACACTGCTCTTTCCTGTGTCGTCTTCCACTGCAGAACATGAGCAGCCCCGTTTAGTCTGAAAGCTAAATATTACTTCTGTCTTGAACATGCAGGATGTCTGTAGCACTACATAGGACAAAGAAATGGAGTCTTCTTTTCTTTGAGGGGAGCTTAGAGAAAACAATGGTTCCTGTCAATACACAAATTCCCAGGCAGGAAGTAGCAGAAAAGAATATAATACAAACAAACAAATTAAAAATAAAAAGACCTGACTGAGCATGGGCACACTCCTGAACTACCTAATAAGACTAACTCAGGGAAAGAGAAGGAGAAGAAATAGGAGGAGGAAAGAAAATAAATAATGCCTGGATTTTAGGGCCAGACAAGCTAAGTTTTGAATCTTGGCCTTGATGCCTAGCCCTTGTTGTGATGGCAAGACATCTTTCCCTGTCTGAGCATCGTTCTGTGAATACTAGACCTAATGCCGTCTCATTGAATTACTGTGAAGAGGAGAGGAAACAACACATCCAGAGCCAGGCACATGATAGACATCAGTGGAAACACAGTTGCTTTCCTTGACTTTCAGATACATCTCATACATGGCTGCAACTTCAAAGAAGAAGTGTGTGTGTGTGTGTGTGTGTGTGTGTGTGTGTACGCACACAAATATGTATGAGTGTGTAAAAGGAACTGCTAGTTTTCTTCTGGAATGATAGTTTTTGATAGTTCAGCTATTGGATCATCCGAATGTCTGCCTTTCAGCAACTTCACTTCTTCCCTAATATAAACACCCACTGATGATTTCCTGCCTCACATCCCACTGAAGCCCGAGAGCACCTGGACAAGGGAGGCAAGTCGTTAAGTCACTTCGTGGGACTCTCCCTTCTGCTATGGATTAGCCAAAGGTTCCGTTTTGAAAAGACAGAGAGGTAACGTGAAAGGTGCTGAGAGTGAAGGAAAACTGCATCGTGAGTGCTTTAAGCTTGACTGGGATTCACAGAACGTGCCCCTCGCTCCCACATCCACGGTGTAGTCTGTACAGAATGATCCTAGTTGGAATTCTTCTGGCTTGAACGCTCGAGCAAATTGCTCATCACCTCTGAATATAGGAGCTTCCTGGTTCTGCAGGGAGACTGGAGATAGCAATAACTATATTTGCCTCATGATTAGAGGACTACAAATGAAACCCATGTAGCTACTCGGCTCATTGCCCACCCGAGAGCAGGTGCTTAATAAGCCTTGCTTAAAAAATGCATCCACAGCAACTGTGTGAGGAGAACCACTGAGCCGCTTTCCTAGATGAGGAAACAGAGATGCAAGGGGGAAAAGAATCACCTTCAAGCTCCAGCAGCCTGGCAGGCTCTGATAGGATCCACACATGGATTGACTTGACTGCGGAGCCCATTTTCCATCCAACACACACAGTGCTGCCACGCCATACAGACAAGGGATGGAGATTTTAAATGCACTTTGCTTCCTTCTGAGTTGCTTCCTCTCTTCTGGCTTGTGTCTTCCTGTCCTGTAGCCCTAGCAGAAGCATCTGGTATGCTGCCAGCCTCCCCCACCCTACCCTTGCTGCCAACTGAGGCTCCCTCCCAGCCAAAAAGGCAACTGGGCAACCGCACCCCCTCCTCCCCACCACTTGCCTTTGAAGTGTACCTGTCATCTGACCAGTTCTTACTTCAGCTACAAGCTCCAGACTCCCAGGCGACCTTGAACCTTGGGTCCCCTGTGCCTCGGTGCAGCCATTAGATAAGGAGTTTGATCTTAGTCCGACCTGAATTTACTAAACACCTACTCTGTGCCAGCCATGGACTTGGCTCAGGAAATAGAAATGGTAAAACTTAGACTTTGAACCCACGGAAATGGAAAAAACCCAATCCAGTTCAGGTGAAGAGTCACCAGGTCCCCACATGGTGCCAGATCTTATGGTAGACACTGGCAGGGAGGGAGAGAGGCTGAGACAGCAAGATGGCAGTGCTCTGGAGGAGAGCTGATGGGCGGGTGGAACAGTATCCCAGCACATAAATGCCTGGCGGATATTCACGGCCCCCTCCATGGGTTCCATACTATGCTTTACATATGGACATTCTCTCTAGTCCTCGGTAGACATTGAAATGGATGCTTGAAGGGCCAAGGAAGGTCCTCGGCTCAAAAACAATCATGGTGATGAAGATTCTAGACTCCAGGTCTGCTTTTTCTCTCAAATGCTGCTGTTTTCTTGGCAGTGTGATGGCAGATCCATTTTCTTATTATTACCTCACAGTTGAATAGAGTACAAGGATTTTCCAAATCACATTCCCTCCATTATCTCATCTGAGCATCAAACTCTAATTGGGAAGTGCTTTCTGCGAGACCCTAAGGGTCACAAGACAAGAAGACCCGTGCCAGACCCTGCAAGGTTATTTAACTCTGGCAACACCCTGTGAAAAGAGGCTGTATGGTTCCTCTCCCCATTCCTATTTAGAGACCTTGAGGCTCAGGGCAGCTCTCTCAACTTCCCAGCATGACTTCAGAGAAACCCTGAGCTCCCTCTGGGTTCTCACAGCAGCCAGCACATCTGTCAGTCAGACAGGTCCATAGTCAGAACAAGCCCTTACTCTCCTCATCAAACCAGGACAGCCTGTCCGCCTGTGGAAAAATAAAAACAGCTTTGTAGATGCGCAGTGCTCACGTGGTCCTTTGCTGTGTGACTCGGGGACACTCACTGAGCCTCCTCAGGCTTCAGTTTCCCATTTGCCGAGAAGCAACGATAACCTCCGCTGTCTGTGTCAGGGGTTCACAAGAGGCTGGTGAGCACAGAAAGGGGGAAGGCCTTGGGAAGTCAGCAGAGCAGGAGGGTGTCCTTATGAACGGCCCTGTCCATATGTTAGTAGAGAATCAGAAACCCAGGAGACAAACGCCAGTCCCTTTCAGAGTCCTGCCCTGACTTCAAGGAGCCCCAGCAAGGTCTGGGCCCTGAGCTCTGGTGATTTATCTGCCTTCTTCGCCTCTTCAGCTAGGCTCCACTTTCAGACCAGAAGGGAGGGACTTTCACGGAGAGAGACGGGCCTCGTCATAAGGTGACAGCAGCTATGCCAGGAGACGGCTCGGCTTTAATGGATGACACCAAACACTGCGGCCATAAAGTCTTCAGGTTGCTCTGTCTGGCAGTAATTACACGGCTCCTGTTCATAAATCCTGCTCTTGAGTGGTTTACTGCCCCCTTCCTCCACACACGCAGGCTGAAACCTGTCCTTGGGGCCGGAGGCAGGCTTGCGAAGAGGGGGCAAGCAAAGTGGAGCTGCTTTCTGGGCAGGAAAAGGCGGCAGCCACAGGAAGCAAGTGAGCAGCAAGCCCCCTCCCAGGGTCCCCAACAGGCAGGGAGGCTGTGATTCAGTCTCTAGTTCCTGCTGATTCCAACCCCTCAAGTTCACTAAAGTCACCTCTACCAAGTCTGACTCATCTGTCTCCCTAGAACGCGGTGACCAATCTCATTGCCAGTGTCTTATCCGTCCTCACATGAGGCCAGCAGACAACCCCCACCCACAGAGGGACAGACAAACAGACTGGAGGTACAGGCTCTCACTCTGCTTTCTAAAGCCCCCCCCCCAAAAAAATGGTCCCTGATTCTCCAGGATGGAGTCTAAACCCCTCAAGTCAAGGTCCTTCGGGACTTCCTGTCACCTGTCCCCGCCTGTTGCTTAGAAATCAGCCACCCAGCCTCCTTCACCTGGGAGGCTATTGAGCTGTAGAAATGAGCCTTGAGAGTCATCTTCCTAGAGCCTCTCAAGCGGTGCTGTAGGTCCTTCTGACAAACGCCAGGTCTCCGCTGCAGCTCTAGGCAGCTCGTTCAGAATGTCGTCTCGGGCAACAGGCTGCATGCTGTGACCGAGAAATGTTCCTGTCCCTCTCTCCTCATACTTTCGAGTGCACAGTACCGCCGTGATTTGGACTGTCTTGTTAAAATGCTGGTTCTGATGCCTTTGGTTTGGGTGGAGCTCCAGTAAGTGGTCTGCCACGTCAGGGCTGCTGGTCCTCAGAGCACGTCTTCACTAGCAAAGGTCTGCACAACTGTGGATGGCAGATTCCATGCCATTTCCCAGCATGCCTACTTACTACCTGACGATGAACCTTTGTCAATGCTGGACCCTCTGCCTTCCTTTTTCTTTCCATCTCTTTCTTATCTTCTCCATAGGATAAATTTACACACAAAGTCAGTGTGCAGAACCTGAATGCCAACAAGTCTCTGAAGCTCTCAGGCTGGATGAAAGCCTCCCACTCCCTTTGCCTCTTTGTAACTTTGCACACATACCCCGTGTGAGAGTTCACACTAGACCATCTCTCTGTCTGTCTCCCTGCTTCTGCCTTCTCACTGATGAGGAATAAGACAATCACCTTATCTCTTGCATCTGGGTATTTTTCTTGTCTGTCTTATTTGTTGGTGGTTTGTTTGTTTTTGAGACAGGACATGAACTCATGATCCTCCTGCCTCAGTTTCTCAAGTGATGGGATTGCAGGTGTGTGCCATCTGACTTATCTCTCCTTCACGCAGCTCTTTATTCAGAGTACCAGCATAGGACCTAGCTCAGAGCAGAACAATGGATAGTTAGTGAGTGAGCGAGTAGGTGAATATTCAACCACCTCTTGGTGGGTAAAGCGGTAAATAAAATATGTACAAGCAGAGGTGTGCCCTCACCAGCACTCTGGTTTCCCCCAAAGGCCCCTTACTTCCTGATAGATTGCTTTTATAGCATCAATAGCAAACTGTTTTCTAAGGCAAACCAACTGCTTAAGCCCGGAAGACACAGTACAGAGAGGCTCCCCTTCAACCAGGAACATCATTGGAAGTTCCCAAGAGGCAATATCCAAACAGCAAGTGTGCACAGGTACATTTCTCAAATAAGAAGACCCACTTCCCATCTCCCAAACGAAGGTCTTTCCTTGACTTGTGTGTTCTCCACACTTCACAAATGCTGACCGTGTAACGAATGCAGTCAGTGGTGGGATGGAAGGTACGTTTGCATCCTCTTGATCCCAGAAGAAATAGGTATGGAAAAAAACAGGTAAGGACAAGGCGGAGAGACAAGCCATGACTAGAGCACTCGTGTGTGTGCGTGTGTGTGTGTGTGTGTGTGTGTGTGTGTGTGT
>CABHPH010154101.1:10931-47726 GCA_902168325.1 Peromyscus nudipes
CGCTCGTGTGTGTGCGTGTGTGTGTGTGTGTGTGTGTGTGTGTGTGTGTGTGTGTGTAACTCAGGAGGCAGAGATCAGGTGGATCTCTGAGTCCCATGACAGCCAGGGCTACACAGAGAAACCCAGTCTCAACAACCAAACAAGCAAACAAATCCAAACAAGCAATCCTAGGAGTTGCAATTGGGAGACACGAGTTCACACAGCTCTGAGGAGAGAGGGAAAGTCAAGTTTATGTAGGCAAAAGGCTCTTAAACCATTACACAGTAATTCAGATTATTTGAAGAGAAACTTGTCTTTGCTTTGTCAGGAATGCAAGGGCTACTTGACACCCACTACATGACAAACGGTGAGGGGGAAATACATGAACTAAAGAGCAATGTTCATAAAACAGGAGTCTAGTGATCTCATGAAAATCATCTCATGGCCTCTGGGCACAATGTCATGGTCCAGTCATTTTGGTCATTCCAGGTATCTGCTTCAGAGAGTGGAGGTGGCCAGTGTCCACTGGGACAGCACTTGAGATGGACATGAATCCTGATCCTTCGAAGGCTTCCTGGCTGAAAGCGATTGCACGCCACTTTCATGGTGATTTTCCTTTTTAATTTCACATTGGACATACACAAGTAGGACCAAAGGTCAATGGGAGGAAGTTGAGCAGAACCAGGCCAGGTATTTAGATTAGATTAATTGAACATTAATTAATTAATAGAGAGTATTTAGATGAGGTTAATTGAACATCTATTATGTGCTGACACCAATGTGGGCACTGAAGACAGAGATGAGAGTATAAAACACAAACTTACTCCACTCTCCTGGAGTTTCCAGTTTCTGGTTAGTATGAGTGGTGGGAAAAATATAAACAAACAAAAACAAGAAACCAAATCAATTAAAAATTCATATACTATAATAAATAAGGAACTTAATAGCAAAAAAAAGAATTAGAGCTTCAGCTTTCAAATGGTTAGTGAAGGGCTGTCAGAGGTGGGCATAATTAATGAAAGAAAGAAAGAGAGAGAGAGAGAGAGAGAGAGAGAGAGAGAGAGAGAGAAAGGAGACAGCGAAGAATTCCCTGGGCAGAGAAAACACTGGACAAACCCTGGGGCGGGCTGGGACTCTGCAAACTTGAGAAGCCCAGTCAGATGAAACCTTCGAAAAAAAGACAGTAGTGTGATCTGACATGAACTCACGGGCCGTGGTGACAGCAGAAGCCACTGAGAGGCTCACCCGCAGAGGAGGATTTAGGCTTTGGGTTTTTTTTTTTTTCCTTTTTCCTTTTTCCTTCCCAGAATGGTGACTCTCTTCCTTTGTAGAAGGCATTGGAGGAGATGGGAGATAGGCCTTCACCTACGGAGACCATGTAATTATTCTGTTGAGAAGACAGTCAAGGCTGAGACCACCTTGGTTGCAGTTGATGGGTGGAACAGCTGTAAAAGTACCTCGCTCTGGAAAATTCTGCACTAGAAGCTCCCAGGTAGAAACATCCCATATGTAAATGGTATGCACACTCACAGTGGAACACCTTGAGGAGGTGACAAATGAATACAGTGCCTTTCATTTGTGACATATGCATGCCATCTACTGACTTCTGTGCCAGACCCCCAAACCGATCATCAGTTTGGCTCAAAGCACAAGGAATGTTCCCAGTAGCCAGGTGTGGCAGTGTGTACATGGCCATTCCCATGCACTGAAACAGGTAAGGGGAACATAGGCATTTTCTACCTTGCCACTGTTAGGCCAGTGTTGGGCCACGGTTGGGAATGGGTAATTTTTCAAAACACTGCACGCGGACCAAGTTTCCCATGAAGCTGAGTTCCTGAGAAATTTGGAGCTGTTGGATACTGGGAAGGAATGTCACTCCACAAAAAAAAGATGGAAGGCTACCCATGTCACAGAGGATCAGGGCATCACTGGACTCTCAACTGAAAAGCTTCTCTTTGCGGTAGATGATGATGGGCTTGGAGACCATCACTGGCCAAAGTATAAAGATTAAGGGACTACAGAATGCTAAGCCCTAAATGGAGCACATGTACCGAACACCACCCCACAATATTCCCTGCCACACACACACACAAGGCTCAGGGATCACTGTACAAGAGGGGTTAGAAAGACAGGGTGGATGGCTCTAAGGAAACTGTCTTCTGGACACAGCAGGGCAGCTGTGCAAATGAATTCGGCAGTTGTGAGACAGCATGCACAAGGCCTGAGCAAGCCCAAAGCAGGCCAAATCCCAGTGTGAAGATTCAAGGTGGGCAGGAAGTCCTACCCCTAGCCACAGAACTATTGGCAATTGTTAGCTGCTATGGAGGAAGAGACCGTTTTCTCGAGGATATAGCCCCAGATAAGTTGACCACACTCCAGTGGAAGACCACATATCCAAGAATATTCGAGCAGTACAAATTGGTCTTGACAGGTTAAAAAAAATAATCAAAGGACACAAAATTAGGTGGGCAGGAAAAAAGGGGGTGGGTTTGTGAAGAGTTGAGGAATGAGAGTGAGTGCGTCTATCAAAACGTGTACAAACTCTCAAAGAACCAATCAATTTTGATGAGGTGGAAGGGTACACACATGTTTTGCTTCCCTTTATTTTCAGTGCTAAGGAACCAAGGACCTGGCACATGCTACCACTGAGCTATGCCCCTGACCTTCTTTCTCTTCTTAGATCCTCTGTGATGCTTATTCAAGAAGAGAAAATTGCTGCAGTTAGTAGCATTTTAGGGAGGGGACTTTTTTCGAGGTCCTTTAGACCATTTAACAAATCCTAATCTTAGGTCTGAACTACCTCCAAGGATGACTTAATCCAACCCCTTTTTTGGTAGGTGGACAAACAAAGATCCAGAGAGGACAATGGCCTGTCTGGCCTTACAAAGACAGAGATATAAAGCTGGAGATATAAAGCTGTCATACTAGTTCTTGATCTGAGGTCCATTCTCTGTGACACCCCCCCACACCTCTCTAATACACACACACACACACACACACACATACACGTAAGGTTTATCTCTGGACTCTAAATCTTCAGCCTGGGATTGAAATGGACTTTTGAAAGACTGTAGCACGCATGTGTGGAAGGCTTGACTTGCTCAGAATCTTGAATAGTCACAGAAGCTATAATTCTCTGCATTCTTGAGACTAAGAAAGCCATGTCTTCTTCATCTCTGCATCTGCCCACTGAGGAACGCCTCTGGATGAAAGGATGCATCTCTAGCTGTCCTGGGATTGCTCATCACTGTAGAGTAATGCCAAATGATGTCCTGAACAGCTTAGCTTTCTCACCAGCTCTGGCTGGTGGAGACTCCATGAGTAGTGGGTGGGTGGCAATGACTGTCTCTCCCTTGCAGGTCAATTGCCTTTTGGGTGGTCTTTATGAAGCCATCCATCTTTTACCCTGACAGTCACTGTGCCCCAGTGCCGCTCAGGAGAGAAATCCTTCTTAATTATCAGACCTTTCTTGCTCCCTTGAGATCCTTGAGTGGCATACCAGGAGGGGCTGATGGCGTGTAATCTGGTTCTACCAGCCAGAGAAGCATCTGGTTTGCTCAAACTCAAGGGCCAGCTTGTGGGCTCAGTGCGTCTGGAGGGGCGACTCCAGCAAGCCAGCTGTGTTTTATGTCTCCAGGAAAAGACCTCTGTCCTCCAGCACTTGGAGGGCCTCTAAGTGGTTAATGAGTCAAGCCCATGTGGTCAAAGTCAGACCCACAGAACTTAGGTTTCCATGTTGCCTCTCACGGTGAAGCAATCGCTTGGCACTGCCATCGATTCTTCTTGCCTATACCACTTGGAAATCCTTAGTGGGCATGGTCTCTATGCAGTTTTCTGTCTACACTCGTTTCTTGTTGATCTCTGGAACATTATTTATGTGCTATGCTAGTCAGTTTCATGTAACTACAGTTACATACCCAAGACAGCTAAGGAGAGCAGGGCTTCATTTAGCCCATCTTTGGTGGGGGGAGGGCTGGAGTAAAAGCATCGTAGTGAATGCTCAGGGGTTGTCCTACGGCCACATCACCTTATTGATGGTACAGACAGCAAGGGTAGGAAGGAGTAAGTGCGTCCCTTTTGAGATTTAATGTTCTAAGCAAAAATAGCATAGTTTTGGTGTACCCAGTCAGTAAAATGTTAAGCCCCTGTTTGAAACGAATCAGAAGGACAATATGCTCATGATATATAAAGATGTACTCTGTGGACTGGGAAGATAACTCAAGTCCATAAAGTGCTTGACCTGAACACATGAGGATCTGATTTCAATCTCCAGAGACCAGGATTTTTATTGTTGTCTTTAAAGGCTGTGTGTGGTGGTATATTTAGCCCAGCCCTGGGGAGGCAGAGACAGGTAGAAACCCGGGACTTGCTGGCCAGCCAGCCTGGCCTACTCCACAATTTCCGGGTCAAGTGAGAGTCTCTGTCTCAAAATAACAAGGTGGGTGGCTTTCTGAAAGACAGCATTCTAGTCTACACACACGCACGTTTGTGCAAACATGTCTGTACACACACAAACATGTAGATAGGTATGTAAATAAATAAATACACACTATAATTACAATTGCATCTAAATAGTAGATAAAAATCACCCAAAGCATTCTGCCAGGAGACACACTCAACATTAGCCACGAAAAGGTGCTAGAGATGAATGAATTCCTGTGTTGAATTTTCAGTGGTGGCCACTTCTAAAGAACGAAAACAAATTAGAAGTAAACGAAGCTACATAAATGGAGCTACATCAGTTTCCCTACTTGCAAATATGGGTGAAAACAGACTTCGCCTCTGGTGTCTTACAAGTACCACTGGGTAACGAAGGATGGGAAATGCTCAGAATAATACCTGGGTTGTTGTGCTATTTCATAAATAGTTTTGTCTCTGCTTTTCCCCTCTGCTCTTCTCATATATTACTTTAAAGAACTTTCTCTTCAACCCTGTTTTGAGTTGTTGGTCAGGGATGTCCAAGAGACTCCCAAAATGTATGGCATATCTCTATTGCCTTTCATTGCCCCCAGAGATGGGTGGTAAAGTCTATATCACTGAAGGCACCATGCACTTCAGATACAGTGTCCAGAGGCTTCTGTGCTGGAACTGACCTGTAGTAGGAAGGTTTCTCTAGTCCCACCAAGTCCCCACAGTCCTACGGCCCTGCTTATAAAATAATTACTCAGAAGCTTATATTAATTATAACTGCTCAGCCATTAGCTCAGGCTTATTACTGACTAGCTCTTACACTTGAATTAACCCATAATTCTTATCTATGTTTAGCCACGTGGCTTTGTACCTTTTCTCAGTTCTGCCTTGTCACTTGCTTCCTCTGTGTCTGGCTGGTGACTCCTGACTCTGCCCTTCCTCTTCCCAGCATTCTCTTCATCTGCTCACCCTGCCTATATATACTTCCTGCCTGGCTACTGGACAGTCAGCATTTTATTTATCAACCAATCAGAGCAACACATATTCACAGTATACAGAAAGACATCCCACAGCACTGACTTAAATGCTTCCTCCCTAAAAACTGGCTTTCCTGGTACTAGCAGGTGCTATGCAAACTTCCAAAGGAGAGAGACAACTAACAGTCCTACCCGGCTATGAGATCTATGAACTGCATCCATGACCATCATGGCACTATAACCCTAAGGGTTCAGTAATGGCACACATAACTTGGTGGTAACCAACAGCTCTCTAATTGGACTTAAGACCCTCTCAATAAGAGAAAAATCATATCTGGTCCTAGAAACTTAGCCAGATACCTAGGGCTAGTGAAGCCATGGATTTTGGAGGAGAACCTACAACCCTTTCTTTCCTAAGGGATAATCCCTAACTACATTCTAAATGTCTTTATGCCCAGAGGTAAGTGTAGTCCCCACCCTTCAACAAGGAAACTTCTACTTGCAACAAGTGGCGACCATTACAGGAAACCACAACCAATCCAAAGGCAGAGTGGTGGAGCCCAGCCCCAATGGATGCATCAACAAAACAGCTCCTGAAACTAAGGCTCAAAGAACATTGCAGAAGGGACAGAAAAACTGTAAGAGCCAGAGAAACAGGGAGTTTGCTGTAGGCTTGTGTGTCCTAGAAATGTCAGAAGCTACACCCATAAAGACTCACCAGCATGACCACCTAAACATGAACTGAATAAAGACAACACCAGTAGATATGCTAACATGGACAGGGGAAACTCTGGAAGCCTCAACTACACAGAAAGAACTGCAGGCAACTGAGGGATGCTGAAGAGTAGAAGAAACGCTCTTTCCCGAGGAAGAGCACACCAATTGGTTATCCAATACCAAATGGTCAGCCCTGAAATCATACATACAAGTAACATTATACAAGCTCTGGGTGTGTTTATGTGTGTCATCTGTGTTTATGTGTGTGGTTAAGTGTGCATGTAATAATAATGAAAAAAGTCTATGAATTTGAAAGAGAGCAAGGGGTGTATGGGAAGGTTGCAAGGGAGAAAATAATGTAATTATATTATAATCTCAAAAAATAAAAGAAAGAATTTTTAAAAAGAACTTCCTCTTCTTCTTTCTTAGGGCTTATAAACAACCTCTTACCTCATCAGCCCCCAGACTCCAGTTTATACCTACCCTGACCACAGTTTTCTAAAAACAAAGCAAGTAAACAAAAACTTGCCTGCTTAGCTCACATCCCCTGCCAGTCTGTCCTTGTCCAGGGATGGACTCCGGCGCTCCTCAGCCCATCATTTTACACTTTGCAATAGGCTCCAAGCTTCCTTATCACAGGTTCACCATGCAGCCCTTTCCATGGTTAAGTACTGGGCTGGAGGTACACCTCAATGGTAGACCATCTGCCTAGCATGAGCAAAGCTCCGGGTTCAAATCATTAAAATATAAGAAAAAGTGAATGTGAATCTATTCTGAGCCCCTAAAATAATCATGAGGTGGGCACGTGCTGCTGACATGTGTGGTTACACCTAACCCTCAAACTGCACTGAAATACCCAAGTCTATGGAGGAGTACAGAAGAGAAGGCTAAGACATGCGACTTTCCCAAAGTCACACAACTAGAAATTTATAGAATAAAGCTTCAACAACTTTGCCAACCCCAGGGCCTGTCTCCTTCCACCTTCTTTCCCACCTGCCTGCCTCACAGGTACACCCTTCAGTTTGAGCCTTCAAACTCACTAGTCC
Source organism: Peromyscus nudipes (assembly GCA_902168325.1). NCBI lineage: Eukaryota > Metazoa > Chordata > Mammalia > Rodentia > Cricetidae > Peromyscus > Peromyscus nudipes. The sequence continues at coordinate 18,061 of CABHPH010154101.1, forward strand.
ATATCCTGCTTCCTCCAAGTTGGGTTACTGCCTCCTTCTGGAATGGCCTACCCTCAGGCACACTGCTTCCCTCTGCATCCACGCATACTCACATTCTTGTCTAATTCCTGTGGTCTTGCCTGAATGCCATCCCTGGCCCTTGTGTGACATCTTCCCCTACCCTGCCTCATACACACCTTCACCCTGCATCACAGTCTGGTTTTTATCAGTGGAAACTGTACAGTAGAGAAAGATAGCACAAGTCTTGAGTCTACTATTTTCTGAAACTTTTAAAAGTTCCTTCTGAGCTTCTAGTTTAACACACACACACACACACACACACACACACATGCATGCATGTACATGTACATACATATGCACATTCACACGTGCACGTGCGCACAAACACACACACACACACACACACACACACAGAAGTAATGATAATAAATTAAATTTTTAAATATATGGGGCCAGGGCTGGGTATAATGCCGCACACCCTTTAATCCTAGCACTTGGGAGTCAAGCAGGTGGATCTAGGTGAGTTTTAGACCAGCCTGGTCTCCATAGTGATTTCCAGAACAGCCAGAGCCATATAGTGAGACCCTATCTCAAAAAAGGTGGAGAGGAGCCAAAGAGACAGCTCAGCAGATAAAAGCCTCTGCTACCCAAGCCTGAAAACCTGAGTTTGGTCCTGAATCCCACATAAAAGTGGAAGGAGAGAATCAAGTCCCCCAAAGTCTCCTGACTTCCACAGGTGTGTCTTGACATGTATGTCCACACTCATACGTCATACACATATATACACATACTGTGGTGGTTTGAATGTAATTGACACCCATAAGTCCATGAGGAGTGGCACTATTAGGAAATGTGGCTTTGATGGAATAGGCATAGCTTTGTTGAAGGAAGTGTGTCACTGTGGGGATGGGCTTTGAGGTCTCATATAGGCTCAAGCCACATGTAGTGGCTCAGACCACTTCCTGTTGCCTGCAGGATCAAATTGTAGAACTCAGTTCCTTCTCCAGCACCATGTCTGCCTGCACGCCACCATGTCCCACCATGATGACAACGGACTAAACCTCTCAACTGTAAGCCACCCCAATTAAACTGTGGCAACAGTTGTGGTGTCTCTTCACAGCAATAGAAACCCTAACTAAGGCACAACAATGATAACAATAATTTCTAAACAGAGGAAAAAAGAAAGAAAAATAGTAGAATCATATTTAATGCCTACACTATTGTGAGAGCAACTGAGCATGCACTGTGTGTGAAAAGCATTTCTCAAATGAGAATGTGAATGAAGACCACTGTTATTAATACTACTATGGACTACTACTCATACACAGAGTGACTACTAATCTCAGGGTAATATGGCCTCAAATTGAAGTTCGTATTTGAATATTTGTTTGAGAATCTTTTAATGAAGCAATGCAGGCAGGATATCAAGGATTGAGGTGTCTGACTAGAAGGCCAGTCCATAAGCCATAGATTGACTCTACCTTCAAAGACTTGTGCTCTAACACTGAGAGCCAGCCACAGGGCAGGTCATCTGGGGCAGCGCAGGGAGGGTGGAGGAAACAGGAAGGCAGTCAGGCTTGCTTGGCTTGAGGAAGCATTTTATGGGAGTGAGGGAGGCTCACATCCTGACTTAACGAAACTTCCCTGTGGGCCTCAGTCTGGCTGTGTGTAAAATGGGATTAATGGGCTGGACATCTTCTGACAGCCCTCATTCTCACTCCAAACCCAGCAGTGTGTCCGGCATATGATAGTGCTCAGCAAATGTTTCTGGGTTGAGTACCTGAACTCTAATGGTCTAAGACCCACTTTAAGACAAGGCCCAGATGCTGCAGCGTGGCTGGGGGGTGTTCTTCCAGAGAGAAAAGATCTACCAGCTCTAAACAATCAGTAAATGACTCTTCCAGGGCCACGTGCATCACCTTCTCTCCTTTCCCATAAAATCCAGGCCAGGTTTTCTCTGAGACCTTTAACTATTCTTAAATAGAGAGTTTTTAATTATTTCTCTGAGTCCCTATGCCCAGCTGGATAGAGTGAATAAACCAGCCAGGTCTTTATCGTAACAAGGAGTCTTAGGTTCCAATTCTTCCCTCATTAAAGACCTGACAGCAATAGGAGCAAAGCAATTTAGTTTCTTATTGAACTCCATCGCGGGCACAAGCTTTGGCTTCGGAAGATTTAGCTTTAGAATGGAAGACAGAAAGGAACTAAGAGAGAAGGGAAGGAAGGAAAGAAGGGAGGGAGGGAGAGGAGAAGGGAGGGGGGATAGAAGGGAGGGAAGGAGGGAGACAGGCAGGCAGGCAGGCAGGCTTGTCTTTGTTGAAACTCAACAATGAAGCAGGAAGGACCTTCCAGGTGAGTATGGCGTGGTGACAGAGGTAGGTAGAGTCAGAGCTCCATCCTCATGGGCTCCAGGCCCTGAGCTACCTAAGCCACCTGGGAAGCTGTATTGTCATCTGCTTGGTATGAACTGGGGAAATAGGAGGAACTCTCCTGAGGGACAACTGACGACTGAGCTCCCCTTTAGGAAATGTTGAAGTCACCTCACTTACTCCCAAGCCTTTGCTCTGTCTATGACTACACAGCTTTCACCCAATAAACTACAAAACGTGGTGGACGTCGGCGACATTCTTATGTTTATGATGTCCTAGTCTCCCAACCACCACACAAGGCAGATGCAGAATCAAATAGTTCTTCCCTCTCTAAGGTGAGGCTAGTAGAATTGCATGTTTACAAATAAAAGAATGTTCATAGAGACAGGGAAATTTACACATGTATGCATGTATACGGGTCAATTTTTTGCACATGTTTCTAACTTTTATCAATTTTGTTCTTTGTCATTTCATACCTGTATATCAAACACTCTAATTACTCCGCTTCTCACCCTCTTTCATCTCCCTCCCACCCTAACTATCCCCACCTGCCAAGTCCCCAGCACACACCTTTGTCTTTCTGCTTTGTGGCCCACTGAGTTTAAATAGGGCTTATCTATATGATGTGGCTTTAGAACTACCCACTGGAGCTCAGTGGGCTCAGCAATGGATACACAACTGAATTACTGACTGTCCCTTCTCCAGGACTTATCAGTAGCTGATAGAAAAAGTCCCTACTCAGTGAGCCCCTCCACTATCCCTGATGGACTAGTGACAGGCCCAGTCTTGTCTGTACGATGTTTAGCATGTACATCTGTGTATGTATCTATAGTCTCCATTGTAGAACTGTGGGAACTAAGTTTGAATCACCTAACTGTGTGACAATAGATGAATCCCTTAATCCTTTTGAGATCCCAGTTCCTCATTCTTCAGGTGGAAATAATCCTATCTCACAGGGTGGTTGTAAAGGTAAAACCTGAAAATATGCATAAAAGGGGGCCCTGCAAGTTTCTAGTAAGTATTCTTTAATTTTACTACACACCACCCAGGAGTGTACATGTGCACACACTTAGAGTACTCAGCAGGGCCCACACTACCTTATACTCAGATATCTATTTCTAATAAACTAATGATCTCTTCCTGACTAGCTCATTTGATAAGCATGAGAGTTAAAAGCCACTAGATGCCAAGCAGAAGAGAACACAGGATTTTTAAAAAATAATAGATCAGTCTCTTAATGCTTAAAGAGAGCTATTCATTTCCCTTTTCAAACTGTGTTGTGTGCATAAGTACGTCTATATTTTTATGTAGTTACCAATCACTCAGCAACTCCCAAGCATTGGGCATTTTAGATATTGTTGCTAGTCTGCCTGAGGGCCTAGCAATAGCCACTGTCTAAGTTCCTGATCATGCCCAGACAATGAGAGATGACCACGCAATGCCACCAGTTTGGGACACAGCCTGGGTGCTGGGAGGAGGGTATATAAGGCCTTCCCCATTATTGAATAAATGAGTCTGCTGTTTACCTTCACCTGACTCCCCTTGTCTGTGTCGCCTTGCCTCCTCACCCCTTCCCCCAGGGAGCAGTTAGGGTCCAACAACATCCCCCTAAATATGTTCCAAGTCCTCCAGCACCATGTAGTGTGTAACTATTATCTTCACATCATAGATGAACTAAGTAAGACTCAAAGTCCACTGCTCTACTCAAGACTATGTAAAAAGTTAACGCAATTTTCTTTCTGTTTGTTCATTATTTTGAGACATGGTCTCACTGTGCTCTCCAAGCTGGCCTGGAACCTACTTAGCCCAGCATGGTTTTGAACTTCTGATCTTCCCACCTCTACTTCTCAACCACTGAGATTGCAACTCTGCAGCACCCAGTTGAGTTTATTCAGTCTGGGGATTGAACTCAGGGTTTCACACACACATGGCAAGCACACCTTCTCCAGCTCCAAACAGCATCTCCACTGCCTCTCTGATGGAACAGCCCTACCCACTTTCCTCATCACACTAGCCAACACAGTGCCAGGTACCCTGAGATTGCTAGGCAGCATGTGTGGATACTGAGTGGACACATTTCCTTAGAGCAGAGGACAGTTCCACATCATGCAATGAATGAGGCAGGCTGTATAAGCAATTACACCACTGTGTTCTTTTAATGATTTATTTTTAGTTTTCATCTGATAAAATATAATAATGAATGTATGTATCCATGGATTATAACACATTGTGATGCAGATATGCATTGTAATTATTTCCTGCTAATTATCATCACCTCACATATTTATCCTTTCAAGTGGTAAGAACTTGAAACTCTACCCTTTAATATACAGTATAATTCACAATAGCAGAGATAGGAAAGCCATTTAGGTGCTCATCAGCGATGAATGGACAAAGGAAATGTGGCTTATGTGCACAACGACATAGTGTTTGTGCCTTAAAGGCTAAAACTGAAGCCAGATGGGGTGGCGCACACCTGCCATCCCTCAGGAAGTAAAACTCTTTTGTTTGAATGAATCTCAAAGACTTCAAGCTAAGAGAATTGTTCTTTCTGGCTTCTTCCCTTACCCCCACATACCCTCCCATAGCTCAGGGAGTTCCCCACCGGTGCTGCAGGAGAATGCCAAGGTCAATGGGGTCCCAGGCACAGGTAGAAACAAAAGACAGCAGAATTCAGAGTTGAGAGAGAGTCCCAGTGGTAGCAGACAAAATAAAACTGATGACCAGGATCACATGATCAAGCAAGCAAAACAGTGGATCTGAAAGCATCATGAACCAAACAGATATAGAAAACAGCACAGAATGAGCCACACCAAGGGCTCAGTGCCTGTCAACTAAAAGGAAGTACACCATAAGTTCCCCCCTTTAAAATAGTGCTTGGAATATGACTGAACTTAGCAACCACAGGAGACACACCTTTGGACCAGAGCTGAGAAATGATTGTCTAATTATAAGCTCTATGGATACATATCAAGCAAGCCAGTCATAGTTTAATAATTCAGTCCCGAGTCAGACTTCATGACAAAGGAAATATGATTTGTCCGCCCTTCTGCCTTCCCTGAAGGTTACATGCTGGAAAAGAATCCAAAACTGTCTTTGAAGGACTGCATGGAGTTGCTGTACAGTGGTCAGAAATGCATCCCGTGAAAACACTGGGAAGCGTGAGCTGCGGCTGTCTGCAGCATGGGGCTGAGCACACAGAAAAGGATCTGCTGGCATTGAGTCTCTCATCCCCTTCTCTTTCTCTTCTGCTTCCAGGACAATGGGGCTAAGAGAAGTCAGCCTCCTCCTCTGTGCTCCCCACAAAGGCTGCACCAAACATCTGAATGGCCACAACTCAGGCATTGTGGCCAGACAGAAACTGTAGTCTTGCTCTTTGCTCACTTGACTGCTGGGCTACAGGGAAAACAGGAAAATAAGAAAGTACATTCTTCCTCAGACTGGTCCTGGGAGACACATTCCCGGGAGACTAGGACTTGAAGTTGTAGACCTTCTTTGCACAGCTTTTCACTCATCCATCATCTCTTGTCAGCAAATAAAGTCCCTTGTCCTCTGCCACCTCTCCAACTTCTGTAGATACACTGCACCGCCACCCACTCACCCAGACACATTGCCTTGCCCTGACTCTTGAATACTCCAATAACACTCCCATCTCAGGGCCTCTGTTTCCTCAGGCACCCATGATTTCCTCCTTAGGGAAGGGGTTTCCTTGACTGGTCACACCAGAGCTTAAATACAAACCTGAAAGCCCCCTTGGATCGGCCCATAACAAGCGACACCACCTGTCTGAGACAACAGTGTGAGGTTTCAAAGCTACACCATTCCCTTAGAAGGATCAACGGGGAAATCATTGTTTGCTTTATAAAGTGAGATGCCCACTTTATCATTATAAAAATAAGACACGAGTGAATTTCCCCCATTACCCTATACAACAGCCTAAAAATTGATCATCCAGGATGACCTAAATTAGCTTGGATGCTGGCTAGATGGGGAAACAGTACCATTTCTAAATGGAGCAGAACATTTGTGCTCAGGTTCCCAGATGCTCCTGCCCAACAGTGCGGGGCACTGCTGAAGAGGCCAGAGGACAGTCATGAGGAAGTCTCCGGCTGATTCTTGCTAGAACCCTTTGCTAAGGCTAAGGACTTGGTAGATTGTGTGGGATCACATCATGTCTGAAGAACATGTTGTTGATATTCTAATGGCTGTGGTTGTGACCCAGAATTCCTTCCCACATAGCCAGGGTGGAGAGCAAGGGAAGGGAGCCTCCTTGTCTGAGTATTTATCCCACACGGTTGCACCCAGGCACAAAACATCCACACTGGCTACAGGGTGTTCACAAGCAGTGATGAAATTTCATCTACTGCCCAGGCCCCAGGGGCCCTCCACTATACATTTCATACATGTATGCAGGAAAGGGGACTCATCACATCCCCAGAGAGAGATAGTAACTAAGAAGAAGAAACTGACTGAAAGCCAGAAGATCTGGGTAACTAGAATAAGCTTGACTTCTAAATCAGTTCTTCCCCAGGTATATAACTTCAGTAAATGGTGCGATCCCCCTGAGCCTCAGTTTCCCCTATCTATAAAACAAGGGACTTACGTGTGATACACATACACACATGCAGGCGATACACTCATACACATAAGGTAATAAAAATAATAAAGTTAAAGAGGCAAAGGGCTTGACTCTAATGGACAATTCTAGTTTCCTCAACAACAGATGTAGTCAAAGGGCCAGGATAGTCTACACAGCATTACACAAACATGGGAGCCAACAAACAATTGGGTTTAATAAAGAAGAAAGGTCCCATCACCCTATATGCTCTTCTGCTTTCCATTCAGTACTCTCACACTATCCAAGAGCAGTCAGTCACTGCTCAGAGTTCAGAATCTCTGCTTGATTTTGCTCATTAAATAAATTCATGTCAAAGCTATGATCCACTTCCTGTTGGTGTTGCATGAATCAGTGGCTAGCTTGTTTTTATATCTGATGAATATTCCAATATGTGACCATACTTTAAATTGTATTGAAATATATTTCACTGAAGTAATCGTTTGCCTAAATTAAAATGAATAGGTTTTTTAAAAAAATAATCTGATAAATTTAGGCACTTTAGGAACTCTCTTTTCCCCTTCCCTTCCTATTTTTTACACTGGAAATTCTCCTGTCTCAGCCTCCCACATTCTAGGTTTATAGACAGACCCCACCATGTCATACTGGAACCTGGTGCCAAAATGTCAATAAATTTTAAAATGCTTCTAGAATCACTGACAACTTCCTTTAAGCCTCTGTCCTCAGTGCCCAGGCCTCCAGCTAGCTACTGACCTAATTTTTAATCCCCATAGCTTTGACTTTCCTATCCTGACCCTATATATAAACCAGATCATAAGATTTTTTCCATCTGTCTTATTTTCTTCAATAATTTTTACTATTTAGAAATTGTACCTATGATAATTTTTTATCCTTTCTTGCTGAATGAAATTTGGGGATTTATACCATTTAGTACTGAGTAGTAATATCAAACAAGGTAAACAGTATTCATTCTCCTGCCTATCAGTAGCCATTTATACCGCTTCTGGCTTTGAATAGTCATGAGTAGAACTGTTGTGATAAAGCATCTCTTTCCTCCGGGAGCTCTTGGTGAGGCAACATTAGATTATAATACTGTATTAGAAGCAATAGCAGCAGCAAATTCACAAAAATATTGCCACTGGGATGCCTTGGTTCAGAAAGTCTCATGTATTCTGAGAATGATCTGATCTGCACATATTTGACTTGCAAAAATTCAGAAACTCGACTCACCTCAGCCTATAAAGAGTGTGCCTTTATTGCAACAGATGTATCCCTTATTTTTTTTTTGCATTGATGATTGTCTTCTGCCTTCTTTCATGCCCAACCACTTGACAGTTGTACTTATTAAAAAGTTGTGATGTTTTGAGCCAGTCGCTAGCATTTGCTGAGAGTTCTGGCCACTTTCATTCATTATCCGCAGTAGATTGGTCAGATGCATCTCCCACTTTATACGCAAAGACACCGAGGCTCAAAGATGTTAAATGACCAGTCTAAGGGCTTTGTGAGGTCTGTTTCAGCTCCCAAGTCCTCACTCTGTCCAAGGTCATGAGAAGGCAGTGGACGTCCCACAAATACCATGTCTCTTGCTTGTCTAATAATAATAATAATAATAATAATAATAAATGTCCATGAAGGATGGTCCTATCATTTCTTGCATGTCTCCCAGTTCGTCCTTGCCAGGGCTCCAGGTTCAACCCACACAACCTTCTTTGACTTCTCCTAAAGTCTACGTGCTCTGACTTCTCCAAAAGTCAGCATCCAAGGGAAGTTCAGGCAAAGCAGGAAACAGGACTTTCCACTCAGCAGAGGACTCCAGTCTTGCCAAGTTCTCCGCAGCCAGGCGCCTGGAGGCGGGCCCTGTGCATTCTATCATTGCATAAGTGTTATTGCAGCCAGTTCCTGGAATCGGAAATATGGCAAACCATTCACCTGGTAGAAAGCCCTTGCCAGGAGCAATGGTTGTTTGGTTAGCTGTGACTTCAGAGTCCTTTCCAGGAGACAGGCCAGAGAAAAGGTTGATCTAGCAAGGCTCATTTCTTAAGTCAAAGTTACTGTGTTTTTACTATTCTTCAGCAATCCAACCTAGATTTTTCTTCCCAGTAATCTCCCCATCTTCTTCACAAAGGCTGCCCAGGTCCAGGCTTCCCATCTCTAACTTAAATTGCACAAAAGCTTCCTTGATGGCCTCTGAGGCTTCCTGCTTCCCACAGGACCCAGATCTAAGCCAGCCCCCGTACTACACCAGGAAGATATTTCCATCTGCCAGGACCTTCCCAAATGTCAATCATCTGAAAGGAGGCCCACCCTGAATGTCTCCAACAGTTCTAGTGCCTAAAGATTGAGTATTCCTCTAACTATTGGAATGGTTCCCAATGAAAACGTTTCATTCTAATCTAAAAGAAACTGTTTTTAGTCACTTATTTAGATATGCTACCCCTTCTGAGACGACAAGTTTCTTGAAATAATAAAGGTGTCTTTTTTTATCTCTATATCCCTAGAACACAGCTCAGAGCCAGGTGCATAGTAGTAATTACCCAAGACAAGATGACTGAAGTTCATTGAACTGGGCTAAGACTACACTAGCTCAGTGGTAGATTGCTTGGTGATGCTTTGGGTTCAGTCCCCAGCACTTCTGAGAAAAAGTTCTGTGAACTGGTAGTTAGTTAATGGTTAATCAGAGCTCATGAAGATAATGAGACAGCCAGTGTAACTATACTTGAGCCGATAAAATTCCAGCCAAAACAGTTTAGTCCGTGTTGGCAGCTTTATCTGAGATGAGCAGAAACAATTTCCATTATAATTTTTCTATTAAAAATGGTTCTTATAACTCTTTATTAATTCATTTTAGACCAGGATTCTAGATTGAGATCCATTAATTTGTTCAACTCACTCTTCTACCCACTAGGAAGTTAATATTCTAATTGCCTCAAGACCCTCATTAGAAGACACATTCAATGAGGTATGGCCATACATAAATGGGAATCTTCATCTGATGAGCTTTTAAGATATAATCAGGAAATAAACAGAAATTATTAAATTAGCAGTGAAACAATTTCTGCCCTATGATGTACATTCATATCTGTTTAAGATTTTGGTGGTAGACTTTCTGCACTTTATGCCTCAGGAAATCAAATCTATATTCTGACATTTAATAGCTCTATGCTATATATCGCCTTACCTAACTTACCAAAGTTCCATGGTTTCATATTTTCACATGTAAATTGCATATGTATGTATGAGTGTTTCACATATAGACTGATACATTTGAAAAGCGCACACACACACATACACACACACACAAAGAAGCTACAAAATTACTAAAATAAGTTTAATATCTATTTCTCCTGCAAGAATAGGTGGTAGTCCCAAGATGATCAGGTGGACAACAAATAACTTTAGATAGCAATTGTCAAACGTTCCTGGGTATATTGGTACCCCTGACCTCTAACAGAAATAAAGGCAAGACCAGGAATGTCCACGGCCCTGATTCAGACTTGTGTCCATAAAGTGAAGAAAACATTGCTGGGAGAAAGTAGCAGATGGTCCAGTGTCCTCAGAGACTACCCAGAGAGGGCATTTTCCTCATTCCTTTACTAAACTGGACTTTCTCTGCTATTCCACTGGCTCAGAAACCTGGTTTTGTGATCCCAAGAGCTGATACTTCTCTCCTATGGACCTTGCAAGGCAAACAATTTTCCGTATATACTATTATATACTGAGAATAAGAAGCCATGTCGTCATAGAAGTGAAGTCTTCATGTTGGCTCAGCCAGCACAGCCTCTCCATGGGGCTACTTGGCTTGAGATATCATGTCACATTCTAAAGATCCTCAAGTGACCAAGTATTAGTACAAAAGGAGTTAAATGAATAAAGTTTATATAAGAACCTGAGTGAGAAAGCCTCATGGCCCAGACATGGTGGTACATGGCCCAGGTATGGTGGTACATGACCCAGGCATGGTGGTACATGACCCAGGCATGGTGGTACATGGCCCAGGCATGGTGGTACATGGCCCAGGCATGGTGGTACATGGCCCAGGCATGGTGGTACATGACCTAGGCATGGTGGTAAATGCCTGAAATCCCAGCACCTGAGAAAAGTGATAGAAACTGAAGTGTAAGTTTGATCCCAATTTGGGCTACTTAGTACTTACTCTGTCCCCCCAAAACAAACTAAACCCCAGAAATCTAGCTTCATATAGTCCCTAATATGCAGCACAGACATGGTACCGAAATGCTCCTCTGTGGTTCTACTGTCCTTATTTCCTCAGGTATAATAGAACAAGTATAAAATCTATAGTTGAGGAACTGGGGCCAAAACCAAGCTCAGGAATGAGAAATCCCTCATCTCTTCTCAGATCTCTCCTTATTTGTTAAATGAGAATGAAACTTTTAAAAAAAAAAAAAAAAAACCTCACAGGGTAGCGGCAAGGGTCAAACTGGGTTCCAATGTTATCTGACTCATGCAATATGTTCGCCGTTATTTTTGTTATTCTTGTATAAGGTCTGAAAATAAGACAAATATGCCTTTCATTAAGCAGTTTGTAATTGACACAAACAGGAAAACCACCCTTCAAATATGAGGCGAGTTTTAACACAACCACCACTTGTCTGTCATCTCTTCTAGAATATCCACGTCTCTTTTGCATCTGAAATATTGGTCCCACATTCCCCTAAAGGACCTATCTGCAAAAGCATTTAACTGAATAGGTTTTCTGAAGAGGGGAAAGATCCCACTGCTCTTGGGTCGTCTTACACATGACTAGAAGCTCCTGTGATATGGAGCTAGGAACTGGGGGGAGCTCTATCCAAAAGCATGCAGGCCTTCTGGGGACCAGAAGGAGGTCCCTTGAAGTTGGGGAGATTCCATTGATGAGTAGTTGCAGACATAAGGAGCTAACAACCAGCCTACCCCTGTTGAGAATGAACAGCTTTGGCAAATGGATCAACTTATTAGAGGGCCATTCATCACGAGTGGCTCAAATGCGGCCTGAAGAACTGAGAAGCCCTGGCAAATCTCCCACTTTTCTTTATCACGTGGTGGTATGCTGTGGAAACCAAAGCAGATATTATTATTCAGTCTTATCATTAGACTGTCAACCTGACTCTCATGCCTTAGACTTTCTAACGCCTACCTTTTGCTTCAGCAACATAGAGATCCTGACTTGATTGTCATGCCCAGACTATTTCCTGCCAATTTATGCTCATATTGTCGCCTGTTGACAGTTTGGGTGGATGAAAGAGAGCACAGGGCCTTATATAGAAATACACAGCATTGAGCACAATTTGCAAAGAAAGTCATTTCTCCTTAGTGGTGGGGATGGATGAATGACTGTGTGACTTGAAAAACTAGCAAATAGAAGCTTGTGTGGTTTTCTTCCGTAGAGATATACCAGCTGACTCCCTTCTATTCTGGGATGGCCCCAATGGCACGTTTTTTACTGTTGGCAAAACCTGAGGAATCAAAATGAATTTCAGATATTTTAGGTTACATTCCCAGGCACACGGTCAGAGTCCAGAGAAGCCAGCCCCAGGGCTAAGGTATGGGCAGACTAACGTCTGCAATGTGGATTGAAACCCTGGCCTTTTTTTTTTTTTCCCAGACACTGGATTCCTGTATGTGATAAACATAGTTATTCCCCATTTCACCACTGAAGAAGCTAGGTCTCCAACAGCGAATGCAACTTGCCCAGAACTACATCACATGATTCCAGAACCATACCATTGATTCACACATCCCAGGTTTGAAATACCCAGCTGAAGTATCAAAGAGGACTATCAACCGCAATTAATAGAGACCAACAGGATTGTTTGCAGGGGCCAGGGAAGAGAGAACATTTTATCATAAGAATGTAGGCGCTTGGCCTGAAACACACAAAAAAGGAAACATGACTAAGTCCCATCAACAAGACTAGGAATATTTATGTTTAGGACATGCCCAACATTCTGATGATAAAATGCCCTGATACTTAGCCAGATACTTCTTCAAATGTGACCTTTTGCAGTCTCTTCTTTGGAGACTTCTTACAAGTACAAATTCTCACCCTCCACCCCAAACCTACTAAATCAGAAAAACAGAGACGAGGCCCAGAATCTGTGTTTTTTTGTGTTTAAGTCCCTCCAGGCTGTAGCATGAATCTTAAAAGTTCTTATTAATAAAACAAACCCGGGCCAGGTATTGGGGTGAACACTGGAAGGTCAGAGAGACAGAACAAACCACAACTAACCTCACCTGGCCAACTTCTCAGCTGATCTTGTTTCCTCAGACTGAATGCCCCGAGCCCTCATCCAGAATGGGTCTCAGCTGAACTGCTGCTCAAACGCCTGAATGCTTAACCAGGCCAAATGTTTCTCCAGGCCAAATGCTTCTCCAGGCCAAATGCCTCTAGTTTCTGGTCCTCACACCTTATATACCTTTCTGCTTTCTACCACCACTCCCTGGGATTGAAGGTGTGGCTTTCTGGGATTAAAGGTGTGTATCACCGTGCCTGGCCGTTTCCAATGTGGCCTTGAACTCACAGAGATCCAGAGGGATTTCTGTCTCTGGAATGCTAGGATTAAAGGCGTATGCTACCACTGCCTAACCTCTATGTTTAATATTGTGGCTGTCCTGTTCTCTGACCCCAGATAAGTTTATTAGCATACACAATATTTTGGGGAACACAATACCACCACACCAGGCAATTTGTGTTCTAGAAGCACTCGCTTAGGCGTCCCTAGTAATGGGCACAAAGCACAGGAATGAGCCAGATATTGAACTTGAAATGCTTTCAACAAGAGATAGTAGGGTTTTTTTTTTTTATCTAAGATTGAATTCTTTGTGTGTATTTGCATGTGCCTGCATGAATTGATGTGTACCACATGCATGCAGGTGCCCTAGAAGTTCAAAGGGCTTCCAATCCCCTGGAACTGGAGCTACAGGCAACTGTGAGATGTGGCGCTGGGAGCCGAGCAGGGATCTCCTGGGAGAGCAGTAGGTGTTCTTAACCACTGGACCATCTTTCCAGCCCCGAAGACAGCTTTTTCATTCTATCTTCCGTTTGTTTCTCTCTCCATTTACTTTAACATGCTTCTGAACCTCCCCTCCTGTCCACTGCAGGCAATGTGACTAGAGGCATTTACCTACATTCTACTATTTTAAGTCAATGGCCCAAAGGAAGACTAGTCCCTCGCTCCCAGTGATTCCAAACTCCTAGGAGCTGAATGGCATGGGATGCATTTTTCTTTTCCTTGTCTCATCAGCTGTGCTCAACATGAGTGATACAAATGGCAAAGTGGTGGCCAGGACCCCATTACTGTTACCATCGAGGTTAACATAGAAGGGAAAGAAAAAAATTGAAAAGTCAACCCCACCACTGAGCACTAACTATGGTTGGTATGCGTGCAATGTGCCTACAGGTAGGTGAGAAATAAGAACAGTCTATTGAGCTAGCATACTGATCAGAATACAAGTGGGCAATAGCTGGGAAAGCATGCCCATCCTGGTGCCAACGGCCTTCAGAAATAATATGACTTCCCTTGAACTAGAGGAGACACAGTAAACAGTCAGTCCATCTGCTTTGCAAATTCTCCCCTAAACAAGCCTACACAGAAGATTCCTAGGGCTAAATAGAGCCGGTTCTGTTTTCTTAGAAGGAGAACAATGGAATGTGGAATTTCAGCCCAATGCAGCTGGCCAAGCTGGGTCAGAGAAAAGGCACAGATTACATTCATTAATGTTTTGCAAACCCACCCTGTCCACCCACCTCCTTGCCAATCTTCCCTCCAGTGTGCGAGAAAAAGAGCCCAAAGTTGCTGAAGAGTGATTCAGGCTGGAGTTGATGCCAATCTGGTCAGGTATGCAGCGAGACTTCCCAGAGGGCACCAGAAGACTCAGTGCTGCATTTCTGAGAAGAAGATGCTGCTCCCACTGCTGCTGAACTGGTGGCTCCTTTCTTTGAGCTACCCTGGAATAAAAGCTGAGCTGTCACTCCAAGCCACAGGTTTGCTTACAGGAGTTCTTATAATTAGTCATGAGAAGAAAAGGTGCTGCTAGGTATGGTGCAGGGAGCACCGGGTGATGGCAAGGAGAACTGGACCATGATCAAGCCTTGGGGGACTCGGCTGGACCTGGCAAATGGAGTCACCTAAACTCATCGGCCTTCCATCTCCTCCACTAAAATGGGGGGTTGAGGGAGGTTTGCACTGTAAATTATCAAGGTCTCACTTGTCCATTCAGCTGCTTTTGGTAGCAAAGGATATCATTATTCATGAGATTAACTCCATCAGGGCATATAATGTATTTATTGTGGATTAGTAAAAGATGTTTCTTCCTACTGTCAGGGTACTTGGCTCAGCAAGTATTCACCCCCAAAGCTAGGCACCATCCCATAGTTTTTGGTATCTGTAGGTTTACATGTTTGTGTGTATGCAGGTCAATGTGCACATGTGTGCAAATGCATGTGGAAGTCAGAGGTTGACATCATGTTTCATCAATCACTCTCCACTTTAATTTTTCTGACAGGTCTCTGGACCTGGACCTCACCAATTCCAATAGGCCAACTAGTCATTAGACTCCTATCTCTGTCTCCTCAGTGCTGGGGTTACACTATGAGCCACACTTTTTATGTGGGTCCTGGTGGAGTGGGGGGGACCCATGCTCCAGTCCTCACTCAGCAAGCCCGTCACCATTGAGCCATCTCCCCATGCCCTTTGCATAGTTCTACAAGGCAAAGTGGTACACACGAAAGCTGAGGAGATTTTGAGTGGGCAGCAACTCACGAATCAGACAGCTCCACATTCCCAGAGGCTTTGGGGGCTTCATTAGTGAGAAGAGTGAGGGTTGTATAAGGTAAATGAGAAAAGCAGAACAAATAACATTTTTTTATTAAATTTTAAGTAATTGCTTTATTTGGATCTCACAGAAGGAAGTTCAAGACAATGCCGCAAATGCCTGGCCAGCCATTTGGGATTGATTGGCTGAGCTTAAGATCCATTTATTTTCAACTCTGAGTTAGATTTCAGGTTGTTTCCCTAGAACCCAGAGCACACTAGTCACCTAAGTCTAAAGAACTCTCATTTAAATATATGGACCACAGGGAACATTAGTCTTTGTGGTGATCACTGGATAACGGTGCCCCCTTTTAAGAATATGATAAAGGACTGGAGTATAACCTGGTGGTAACATGTTTACTTGGCATGTACAAGGGCCTGAGTTTGATCCTCATCACTACAGGAGAAAGTGTAAAATGAACCTGTCACAGAGACTTCAGGGTGATGTTAACTGACCTTGCTGAGAGCAAGAGGAAAAGAGAATAGTCAAGGTTGCAAGGGTCGTTGTTCCAAAGCAGATACAAACAGTGGCCAAAGTGAGTTCTACCCACCCTTGCTTCCAGGGGAAAATGCAGAGGAGATTCACAAATGTTCTTCGCTAAGGGGCATAGCTAGAAACCTCTGCACCAGGAAGAAAATGTATACCTCTTCACAAAACCTGCTCCAGCAACTCCATCCTGGGGTTTACCATGTTAAAATCATGCTTTCAGTACCCCCTCATCACTATGCCCAGGACACAGGTCCAAGCAGCATTCCTGAAAATCCAGCCTGTACTGGATGCAAGTGAAAACTAGCTGGTAGCTGCTGAGACTCCACACACACACAGCCTCGATATTACCCTAATCTGAACCCACACACCCAACAGCCCCAAGAGATTATGAGCTCAAGTGCCTATCCAAAGGAACTTCACTTCCTTTCGAGGCCACCCTAGCACCGTTAGGTCTCAAACAAACCTAGGACAAGTCTCACTCAGTACTTGTGGCCCCTCCCAGCACTTCCCATCCCTAACCTACCCTAAGCCTTTCCTTCCCAGAGCTGGGCTTCTGCTTGCCCTTCCCCAGCCTGAACTCTATGTAACTCAGCCATTTTGGCTACTCTTGTCTCTTGGTCTCTTGGCCTCGGCAGCTCCTCTCTCACTCTCCCTCCTCCTCCTCCTCCTCCTCCTCCTCCTCCTCCTCCTCCTCCCCCTCCTCCTCCCCCTGCTCCTCCTCCTCCTCCTCTCATGGTCCAGTTTAGTCTACCAGCCATGTTCAGCTTGGACTCTTTCCTCTGCCTGCTTTCTCCCTTATATCTATGATAAAAATCTTCTCCAGACTTTAGTAGTATCGTCTTCCTCCTTTTATTTCATTTTTTCATTCATGCACCAAGCCTCCCCATCTCAATGCTTCTCATACCCCAGTGCACTGACACATACTTCCTCTCCACGTTCCACAATGAGCCCTAGCTCAGTCGATAGAGCAAGAGGTCACTGTGGTCACGTATGAAGGCAAGAAGTTAAGAAGTCAGTATGCAGGCAAGAAGTTAAGAAGTCACTTACGCATGCAAGAAGTACCTCCTCTTTGAGGCTAGATAGCCCAAGGCCATGGGCGGAGCAAATACCACTACAGACTTCTGCTGTTCGGCAACGCTGGGTCCTCAACAGGCTCCAAGGGTTTTTAGTTATGCATCCCTCTCCAAGGTTCACTGCAGTGAGGCATCTGGGATTGCTGCCTTCTAATCAGAGACTTCCTTACTCTTCCAGGGCTCAAAAGAAGCCAGAAAGGGACCGAGGAAGCAAAGGTCAGAGCCATCCTGAGGTCAAACAGGTACTTGCCTTGTTCACTGGATGACATTCTGCTCCCTTGACCCTTTATGAAATCAGATTTCTCCAGCAGCAACTTGAGTGGTGTGTAGAGTCAAAGATGCAAGCCTGTAAGAGCAAAGGGCATCAGATTTTTGCAATAGGCTGTGGCCTATTAAACCTCCTGAACCTTCTTTACCAAGAATCCATATAGTTGAGAAAATAATAGATCAGTCAGATGTTAACAAGTAAAAGACTGGATGGATCGTTTATACCTTCCCTGGCAGCCAAGTTCCTCTCCCATAAAAGCTGCAATTGTCTCTTGAATCTTCTCAGCGACATTCTGAGGTCTAGAGAAGCTTGACAACTTTCCAAGACCTTATAGCTACTGTACAGACCACGGGTAGAAGCCAGCTCTCTCTGATTCCCAAGCATCTCCTAAGCCTTATGCTTCCAACATAAGCAATCACACACTCCAATCTCTACCTTCAGTGACCTCAAGTTTTGGAGGATGGTGTTTTGTGTCTGTCGGTAACGAAGAGGTTGACGTCAACTCTGGGAAGAAGAGACAGGTAGACTGGGATTTGAAGAATGGTTCTCACACAACCCACCTGCTCATGACGGCTAGAAAAACCAGACTCAAATTTGCGGCTCCTCGGGAGCAAAAGTGAAGACCGATAACATCTTTGAAGTGTGCCGTCCTAGCATGCCCATGACTGTTCCCCTTCTTTCCTACTTTCTCTTGTACCACGTGATTTCCTGCAAATGTACTTCATCGTGTTCTCTTGAAAGTTAGCTGTGTGCAGGTGTTTTATAGAACAGTAGATGATACATAAGAAACTCCCAGGTGAGAGGCCATCCTGTAGACAGGAAAGTATGGATACTGCTCAGCTTCCACCTTGTTGGCCCGCGGCCATAAAAGCCTTCTCATTCTGCAAGTGGAGACCTTCTCGCACTTTACCTATATTTGGATATAGGTTATGGAGGAGCCCTGATACAAGCAGCTGGAATTTGGCCGGGAAAAGGTCAGTCAAGCTGCTGGGCCATCCAGGGGTGTTCCCATTTTCAACAAACGTGTGCGTGGTGCTCTACCGGAAGTACTGAGATATCCCACCCTGTTTCCAGTTCTTCCTGAATTCACTCTTATTAAACCTGGGACTGTAGCCTAGACTCTCGGTGCCACCCCAGGAGCCCTCGGCTGGCTGACTGTGGATGCTAAGAGACAAACAGGAGAAATAGAAAGACCTGGGAAGTGAAGGTGTGAAGGGTGCTTTCAGCACTGCCCTTTCAGATCAGAACAGAGGTCAGCCAAGCCCCCTGGGGGACAGAGAGGGACTTCCAGGCAGAAAAGCCTGTATCTTTCCAGGTCACTGTTAGCATTTCTAAGAAAGATGATTCTCCCTACCCAGGAGTTGGCTGACCATTGTCTTTTGAAGAACAGATCACAAATCCAAACCCAGAGGCATTGACCATAGAGAAGATATCATCCAATAGCGTTTAGCATTTCCAGCAGACTTGTAGAACTGTCCCCATCATGTAGTAACTGAGATGTTTATGCTGGTGTCATTAAATACTTTTTCTCTCCACTGTTCTTTGTTCGAATTATTCCATTCTTACCACACAGTCTAGCTTTGGGTTTCAGGAGGTCTGTCTGCTCTCAGGGAAAGATTAAGCTTGTGCTTGTGAAAGAGTCCCTGCAAAACTGGTTCACAAGTTAACAAGTTGGTTCTGAGAGCCCTTCAATCTCATGTGCATAGTCTACCCCTGGGACACAGGTACTCTGCTAAGTACCCCGGGACACAGGTACTCTGCCAGGTACGTCTTCCCAGGAAGCCGTGTGGAAGGCTAGAAGTCCACAGGATTGTGGAGAACTCGGCAAAGGGAGACATAGGAAATCAGGAGACTCTGGCAGCTGGGCTGTTTCGGATCTTTGGCTGGAACAGGAGTTATCAAGAAGAGTGCTTTTTCTGACGGTTCAACTCTATGTCTCCCCAGTTCCTCCTGAAGCTGCTACCCACACAGCACAAGGGCTGGAAGCGCTGACTAGCCTGCTCAGCACAGTCCCTGGAAGGCACTTTGTCAGGCAGAGCCTATGCAGTTGGGCCACTGGAACCAGTACCTGGAGGTACTGAACACCCACTGCTTAGTCAAATCCATACCCACAAGGCCCATGGCCAGGCTCCGCCCACCTCAGACCGGAAATGGAGATGGCCACCTTGGAGGACTAATAGGTCATGAGTTCTCATATTTCAGCACAGCCCATTACTTGAACTGGATCAAGAAATAAGAAGGTAAAATGTTAAGTGCGTGGATTTAATAACAATAAACAGGCTGGCGGGATACAAATCAGGATCATTTGCACTGCTGGGAAGAATCTGAAACGTTATAACTTGGCTTAGGGATGTAGCTCAGTGCTAGAACATTTGTTGGTATGTGCTTGGGTTCAACTCTGGCATTTAAAAAGTAACTTACAGTGTCTCCAGTGGGGAGTGACAGTTTGGCAATACATTAATTTGAAATGTCTTTAAAGTCAGAGTACACTTTAAATCATCCATCCTACTTCTAGGAATTTCTTCTAAGGAAGTAAGACATACTCAAAGACCAAACTTGTTTATTTGTAATATTTTATATTAGTGAAAAGCTGCACGTAAGCTAAATATTTGAAACAGAAGATTGGTCAAATAAACAGTATGGTCATATAACAAAATACTATGTAATCTTTGTAAATTATATGGAAATGTATTTATAGGTTTAAAATGTTTCATGATACATACATAGTTCAACAGGAATGTTGGTTGCAAGAACATACCTAGAAAGCTCTACCTGAAAGAGACACTGCAATGGAAATAAACATAGTCTTGTATCTAAATGGTTGAGTTTAAGAGCACTTTGTATTCATTTCATTTTCATTTTACTTGCTTCTCAGTGTTTTCTCATTTGTATACAACAAGTGTACATAATGTACATAATAACAAATAAAAGACATTTTGCTTTTCCAGAGGTTACCTGTGTGGTATTTACCCAGAAATGAGTTCAAATCCCAGTTAGACCACTGATATGCAGAGTGACCCATCAGTCTGTGCTTCTGCCCAAGCCTGGGTTTCCTCATATGCAAAACCAGGATAGTACTTTCTTCTCAAGGTGGTTGTTAAAGGGAAAAGCATAACCCAAGTGTGGCCAGAGCACACACTGAATGACATTTTTTCCTTTCTTCCTACAAGTATAAAATCACTTCAGTGTAGGAGTTCACAAGTACAATGGTTGAAATGTAAAATGTTTGAAAAATCTGTAGCGGAGCTGAGTGAAGACAGCTCGGTAGTAGAGCACTACCTAGCATGCACAAAGCCCTAGTTTCAATACCCAACAGTAAGAACACCAAACAGAGACTTGTGTCAAATACCCCTGTCTTAATAACTTTAGAGCAGGTCTTACTTAACCTTACCCAGCAGAGAGGCCAACACCCCCACCATGAGTCAGGTTTAAAACACCAGTTGTGTTACCCAACCCCACCAGTAGGTGGGGCCGGTCTCTACCCCGTGCCCACACAGCCAGTCACACCAGCTCATTAGACATAGGACACTGAGTATCACTGTCTGGAACACACCCCATCAGAAATTATTATAAACATCCAGGGCTCTCCTCTCTCCTCCCCACACACTCCTCCCTCAAACCACTTCCTCCTGGCAGCTCCCCACACCTTTATCACCACTCCACTCTGGCTTAGAGACTCACTCTTCGGAATTAGACCTCCTCTTCCATAATCTGATTCTCTATCTGCTGTCTTTCCCCAGCTTCTCATTCACTCACCCCACTTTATGACTGCCTAGTAAACGTTAAGCACTGTGCTAGGACCCAGAGAGGAATCACACACAGGCCCTGCTCTGGCAATCTCCCAGCCTGGAGGAAACAGGCCATCACAGGATACTGCTGTGTTGTAATAATTATTACACTGTAATACCAATACAGGCTAGTTAGAGGCCAACAGCTGTTCTCAGCCCTTCAGATATGCGAATCTCCATTTGGCCCTCACAACCTATCTCATGAGCTAGAGTAAAAGTCACTTCTGATTAACAAGAAGGTGAAGCGCAGAAACGGTAAGTACTTCGTCTAAGCATAGGCTTTAAATAACCAAAACTGGTTTTGGAAGGACTTTTCACACTCTTAGATATAACCAAAAAGCCCAGTGTGGTGATGGACACCGGCAGTCCGAGCACTTAGGAGGTAGAGGCAAGAGGACTGCAAGTTTAAGGCAAGTCTTAGGTATACGGTGAGTTCAAAGCCAGCCCAGGCTGTATGAGACTGTGACTCGAAAACGTTGGGCTAGAGAGATGGCTTAGTGGTTAAGAGCCCTGCGCTGCTCTTGTAGAGGACCAGGGTTCGGTTCCCAGCATGTCTTAAAACCATCCCTAACACCAGTTCCAAAGGATCTGGTGCCATCTTTCAGCTCTCATGGGTACCAGGCACACCCAAAGTACACTTACATATATGCAAGCAAAACAATCATACACATAAAATAAAGATAAGGGTTCTTTAAGTGATTCTTCAAGATACTCAGGGGGTAAAGGTGCTTATCACCCAGCCTCGTGAGTTGTTTGTTCCCAGGGCCCACATAACAGGAGAGAACCAAGTCCTGTAAGTTGTCTTCTGACCTCCATATATGCTTTGTGGCATATACATACACATACATACATACATACATACATACAAACATGTAATAAAATTAAAAACAACAATGAAACGAAACTTGATGACTCCAAAGAGCCATGACTCCAAGGATCATACCTAGTAATGTTTATTATATTATAAGTTAGAATTTAGAAATGTTATATGTATTTATTAAATTTTATGTAACGAATCCATTACATGTCAATCTAAATGATATTTATAAATTTAAAAGCTACATAAAAATTCTTGAAAAAAATTACATTGTCTCACGTGTTTACAGATATCTTCAATGTCTGACTATTTTTTCTTTTTCTTGTTTGTGCTACTACAGATTGAACTCGGGGCCTTGCACATACTAGGTCAGTGCTCTACCACTGATCTACATATATCCCCAGTCCTGGCTCTGGCTAATTAGCAAGTAAAGTAGACTCTGGTATCTTATTTCCATTCTCTCTATTGGGATTTCTTATTTGCTTGCAGTATATGAAAAGGTTCGGCCTCACACAGAACTGGAGTTGGAAAGAGAGGGGTGTTTGAACAGACTACTCGTAATTGTAAATATTCCACTTGGATAGTATACCAAAATGTGACAAGTGCTAGTTTCTTAAAGGTTTGCTGCAGAGTAGAATCTGAAACCGATGGCTGTGGTTTACATGTCCTTTCCAAACTTCATGTTGAAACTTAGCCTTCATTGCCTTAGTATTAAGCAGTGAGGCCTTTAGAGGGGATTGATGGTCTTATAAAAGGACTAGAGGAAAACATCAGGGCCTGTTTTGGTCTTTTATGGTAACTTTCCATCACTACAGTGAAAAGTTTGCTATAAATAAATATTGCGCAATAGGAAAAGGATTGCTTGGGCACAACATTTTGGAAGTTTTAGTTTATCATCTCAGGGTTCCACTGTCTTTAAGTCCGTGTTGAGGCAGTATTATCATGGTGGGGAGTGTGTGGCAGAGCAGAGGCAGCATCTCAACCAGGAAAAGAGGGGGAGAAGAGAGCTGTGCTCCTGCATCCTCTTCAGGGGCCTCCAGTGGCGGTAAGACCCCCTGCTAAGCCCCACCTCTTGAAGGCAGGCACCACTACCTCCAGCAGGTGCCACTCAAGCCTTGAACACATGGGCCCTCAAAAGACTCTTAAGATCAAAACTGTAACACCCTTCTTCCTTCATAGTTTCTCTTTCTCTCTCTCTGGCGATCTGCCAACTACCCAAGGATAAATAAACACAGTGTGGCTCTAAGCCATTCTGTCAAGGGAAAAACGACACTCAGTTAAAGATGTAAAGTTCAGCTCCCACCTCAATCTCTCCAGCTTTTGTCCTCAAGACTGTAATTGTTCTTCAGTAGTCAACAGACACTTTGTATGAAGTTGCCATTTTTGTCACAGAAATCATTGTGGCAGTTCAGGAATTGAAAGGCTGTGATAACATTGTAACTGTCCCTGGAGGCAACATTTTCCTACCAGTACATTTTTTTTTAAAAAAAGATCTGTTTTAAATTATACATAAAATGAGTGTCTGGGTGTAGGTTTGTGCACAAGGGAGTGCAGGTGCCCAAAGAGTCCAGTAGAGGACATCAGATCACCTGGAAATGGAGTTACAGATGGTTGTGGCCCAACAGTTTCTAGGAACAAAACTCAAGCTCTCTGGTAAAGCAAGAACACACCCTTAACCATCTTTCCAGGACAGTACCAAAGATAAAACCACTATGTTTTAGTCTGAACCACTTTTGGTTGGTTTTACATCACTTCAAACATCACCCCCTCCCCCAAAAAAAGTGCAAATAGTGCTGCCTTAGGAGTTGTATAAATTGCTGATCAGTAATGGACTTGTGGTAGTTTTCTGGGTCCCTCCAGGAACCACAGGCTATACTGTGAGAATGGCAGTTCTATGTTATACTATGACCCAGTCTGAATCCAAAATATTTTGTATGAGCTGGTGACCTTGAACAATCCTTTGCCATACTTGTAGTCCTTGAATTCCAAGTCCCAGTTTTGATGGTTCGCTAACAATCTCAGATCCACCAAACCAGACCCAGCTTGGACTGATTAAGCCTCAGTTTACCCTCCGCCCCGCCTCAGACATGGATTGGGAAGGGGATGCGATTTGGCATACAGAGCCCATGGCTTGTAACAGGCAAGGCACTGTCGGGTAACAGTTCCCATCATCTCTGTTTGTCAGTGAGGAAACTGAGCCTGGGGAGGAGGGACTCCACATAGAGCTGTCCATCCTGAAAGCTCATGTGGCATGTCATCTTCCTGTCTCTTCCCACACTCCCTTCCTGCCTGTCTGACTTTCCTCCTCCCAACACTCCAGTTGCTGAGGTTCTAGCATGCCTCACCGCCAAAATTTCCTGAAATGAGAAAATTCCCAGCACTGACTGGCCACTTGACTCTTCCAGTGTCTGAGTTGCTAATGGTCACAAATCACTCAGACTTTGGAAACTCTGAGCCACGTCAGTCCTTGGCACACATAATTGATAAAATTGACAAGCTTTGCCTCTGCTGTTGTGCATAGTTTTGGTGACTAGGTCGCACAGGCTTTCCTCTGGGACACATTTCCAGCTCAGCTGTAAGGTGGTCATCTCTGTCTTCACTATACAGAGAAGTCAAAATCCTCTGGACCCCGAGTCTTCCCTGGAAGAGCTGAGGTCACACGGCAATGTGGCAGGATACCAGCAGGATGAGAATCACATCCTAAGACTCAGTTTCAGGAAAGTACAGCCCAAAATAAATCTGAAGACAAAGTAAATAAAGCATTAGGAATATTTTGGGAGAGCAATCCCACAATGCTCCAAAAAAAGGTGGGGGGAGGGTAGGATTGTTCACAGTCTTTGTTGTGTGGTTCTGTCTTCTGATACGACTTGTTAAGTGCCGGTTGCGTATCTGACATTTGTAAAGGCAGGAATGAGCCATGTTTAGGAAAATTACACTGTTTCTTCCGAGGGAAGGGAGTCCTTTAAGCACTGGTTTGAGATAGGGCAGAGAGCTTGATGGGAACGCAAGGCTACGATGATTAAAGCAGGACGGAAGGAGCATGTAATTTGTGCTGAGGGACCTGGAGAGGATCAGCGGAGGAGAACTCCACTGAGTCACACCGAGTCTGCTAGGGAGCCTTGCCTCCACAGAGCTGGAGGGGAGATGCTTGGAATCTTGATCATCTCACGGGATGAAAGAAACTGCTGCTGGAGAAAGTGGCAAAGTGAAGGACTGTATATGTGGCTGAAGGGCAGGGCATGTGCTTAGCACATGCAGGCCTCTGGGTTCGACTGCCAAAATAAACAAAAACAAAAACAAGGTTGGAAGGAGATAATACTCCAGCATGAAGTGCTATCTCAATGGGCACTTGTGAGCAAATCAAGCAGACCTATCATGACTAATGCAATCCTGCATTCCTCATTCATCCAACCAAAATGTAATTAATGTCTATCACCCCCCAGCTAAGTACTGAGGCTATTTCAGTGATAAGAAACTGGCTGTTCCCTTAGGATGCTTTCCAGTTAGTGGGAGACATAACGATAAAACAAAGCTGTTAAACAGTCTGTTGGGGGAAGAGGTTCTGAGAAAGGCTTCCGCATAACAGTGAAAATGGATCTTAGTTGGGCCAGTGAGATGGTTCAGTGGGTTAAGGCACTTGCTGCCTCGCCTAACAACCTGAGTTTGATCTCTGGGATGCATACGATGGCAGCAGAGAACCAATTCCTGCAAGTTGTCCTCTAACCTTCACATGAGGGCCACAGCTTGCTGCACATACGCTCCACACTAAACAAATACATAAACACATGCATTAAGATGCTGAAAGAAAAAAAAAAGGAAATTGACCTTATTAAAATCCCAGAGAGATAGTGGCTGGGATTTTGACAGATGGAGGTAGATGTTGACTCTAACTCCAACAATTTATTTCAGTCTGCATTTTATCACTTAACTTAAATTCTTCAGAATTTAATCCCAGCACTTGGCAGGCAGGGGCAGGTGGAGCTCTGTGAGTTCAATGCCAGCCTGGTCTACAGAGCGAATGCTAGGCTACCCAGGGCTGCACAGTGAGGCTCTGTCTCAAGACAAATCAAAACAAAAAGTAAGTAAACACAGCTGGGCGTTGGTGGCGCACGCCTTTAATCCCAGCACTCGGGAGGCAGAGCCAGGCAGATCTTTGTGAGTTCGAGGCCAGCCTGGGCTACCAAGTGAGTTCCAGGAAAGGCGCAAAGCTACACAGAGAAACCCTGTCTCGAAAAAAAAAAAAAAAAAGTAAGTAAACACTTCAGAGCAGGTAAAACTCATATGGTCTTGATTTAAATGTGAGAAGCAGTAGCTTGTGGGAACTGACTTAGACAAGCACTTTGAAGCAATGGTGGAAATCTGCTTGGCACAGTTTTTAGGTTCGGAGACAGACCTGGCTTTGAATTCTGCCGTTGCCACTTGGGCAAGTTACTTTAACATCTCAGGGTCAGCTGTACGCATGAAAACTCAACAATATGGCTACTCAAACAAATCCTGAATAACGACAATCCCACTTAACATGCCAACTGTGATGGGGGAAGCCTCACAAGGCCTCAACCCTAGTTGAAGCACTACAGGCAATCAATGGCCGCTGGGAGAATAGGCTCTCTTCAGAGACAAGCTCACTGGCAGGCTATCCAGTCCCAAGTGGTCTGCCCTATGTACATTTACATAACAGCAACACTAAACGGATTCAGCAGGTTGAATCTTGTATACATATGTATGTGTGTATATGTAACAACAACTAAAGAAGATGTCAGGAACTTGAGAGTGAGTTGAGGCAGAGGAGTTGGAAAGGGGAGAGAGAGGGGTGGAAATGATGTAAATACAGTACTCAAGTATAATTTTACTCAAAAAAAAAATAAATCTTACCTTGAGGATAGGGAGGGGTTATGACAGAGAATGAAGCTATCAGAGCACCTGACACCGAACATCTTCTTTCTCTGAGATCAAGTAGGGCATCTCCTGTCCTTCAATTCCCCCAATGTGGACTTCTCTGCATCCACGAAGCCTTCATCCCAGCTGCTGCCACGTCTCACCTCTGTTATGGGAGGACTCTGGATGTTTGTCTCTGCTCCAGTCCAGTCTTTCTGTAACAACTAAAATTGCTTCGAAACCCACAGGGACTCATGCCTCTCTCCTGCTCCAGCCCCTTGCTTGGCTCCCTCATCTTCTCATGCATCTGAGTGGCTTCAGGGTCTTGAGTATCCAGCAGGCTGATGCCTGTCAACCGATCCTGCTCCTGCTGCTCCCAGATTCCATGTTTGCCTCTGGGTCTTGGAAGGACCTTCTTCTACCTAGGGTACCACATCACTGGTGACCATACGTTTCCCTTGCAGGCTAATGCCTCTTCCTCCTGATGCCTTCCAGACATGTTAGGCTTCTAAACTAGGAAGCCAGCCATGACTGCCTTCCCTTCCTCACCACAAACAACCAGATTCAGTGCCCCGATCTGTGCTCTCATGACCTTCTCCTTGCATTTCCTCCGTGTAGCACATACTATTACCTTCTACCTCTAATTATCCATCCCAAAGTGGAAACCTTTAGGAGTACATAGTATAGCTTTTATCCATTGTCTGGTCTGTGTGAATGGATGCACAGCTGGGCCTTGCTGGCACTTGCCTGTAATCCAAGCTACACGGTGAGGCTGAGGCAGGAAGACAGCAAACTAAAGGCCAGTATAACTTAATGAAACCTTGTCTCAAAATACAAAGTGAAAAGAGGGATGAGGGTAGAGCTCAGTAACAGAGTGACTACCTAACATGGAAGGCCCTAGGTTCAATCCCTAGAATGAGAGAGAAGGGGAGGTGGATGGATGGATTAACGAATGTTTCCCCAGTCTTCCAACTAGTGAATGTAGAGACGAGATTACAACCAAAGTCAAAGCAATGGTCAAACTCATAGACTCTCGTCATCCTGGTTGAATGAAACCTAATTAAAACCTGAAGTAGAACAACCCTAGAACCCAGCCCTAGAACAAGCTCCCCTTCCAGGCCCTCCCACACACATCCTCTATGACATCTCTCTTTAATATGGACTCCCTTTGGGTCAGGAAATGATGTCTCTCTTGGGGACTGAAGGACTCCTTCTGTTGTACAAAACCATTATTGTTTGGGAAAAATTGGCCCCTCTGACTGACTCAATTGACATCATTTTGTTGTGACAGTGACAAGCAGGGGGGCTTTCCTGGGTCCAGAACTCTGACAAGAGGAGTTGAAGAGTGGGAAACACCTCAGTTCAACAGAAAGTTCCTGGAATTTTGAGCAAATGTGTGTGTGTTTTTTTTCTTAGTCATTCAAATTCATTGAGCTAACCTTCATTCTTTTGTCAATATTTGTGAACTGAAAATACAACAAACTGTCCCCTGTACTGTTCAAAGTCTAGACATTGACCGATGGGACCAGAAACAAAATTTCCTGGGAACAAAAAAACACAGAGATTTCAAAACTGGCTATAGAATGACGGGTTTCTGGTTTTGGAGAGCTCTGCCTGTGACGGAAAGAGTACTCTGTCAGTTGAGGAGAGATCTGCCACTTAGCACCATGTGGCCCCAAGAGGTGGAGGAGCTCGAACACCACAAGGAACAGTGACAATGCCTTGTGTTGAGGGCACATCTAATGGGTCCTCTCTAATCCAGAGCACGAAGAATTTCTACAACCAATTACCAGTTTTGAAAACCATCAACAGGGAAGTTGAAGAACTGCCACTGCTGAGGAGGGGACCAGCGTCAGGGATGGATTCCCATCCATCCCTCTTTGTTTTGTTACCCAGGACCCTTAACCCCACCCCGGGGCCCAGCCACTACTGCCTTTCCTTGAGTAACTAAAGATTCCTTGTCCTCTATATCTGCATCATCTAATCTTTCTCTAGGGGCATCTTCTTAAAATACGCAAGTCCAGTCATATCCACTTTTTACTTAACAGCAGGCAATATTCCTGCTTCCTCTCACTGATGTTCATTCAGGTCTATCTCTACCCTTGCTCTGGAGGTGAGCCAAGTTCACAAAGTCCGTTCATGCCCTTGGTTCTGTTACAGGAATTGGAATTCGGGTTTTGCATGCTCTTGGTCACTGAGATGAGGTTCGTGTAAGGAGAAGCCATCAGATGGGCCCCAGCTTGACTTTTCAGGTTGTCGAGATGATGTTCTTTCTCACTCACCCAATCATATGAGTGAGAAATCATGGCTTCTGTGCCTGCTGGTACCTGTGTTGTGACCTAGAAGGAAACTGGGATGAGGAATGGAACGTGTCTGCCTTCAGGAGGGTTAGAGAAAGAGGATCCAAGACTCATGGCAGGAGCCCCAAGGGCACTACATCTGAAGCCTCCCCACCTTTCAATCTCAGGGTTATAGGGAGCCCATAAACTCTCTTTACTGCACAAGCCAGCGTGGGCTAAGTTTGCTGTAACTCATCACAGGTCTCCTGGGTGACTCAAATGCCTCCTGGAGCTCTCGCAATGGCATCCAGACGCCTACCT
>CABHPH010154102.1:0-15765 GCA_902168325.1 Peromyscus nudipes
CGAGGAGATGCTTTGCCTTGGGACTCTATGAGCACTTGAGAAAGGTCATTTTCTGAGAACTAATTGCCGAGCTGTGCCAACCGAGCGAGGAAACGTCGCCTTATAAAGCAGGAGCGCTCCCTAGTTGAAATCAAACTGGAAACTGTTTCAAGGAATTGACATACTTTTGGGAAAGTGTTGACAGCTTAGCCTGCCTCAGAGCTGTGATGGGGAAATGGGAAAAGTTGTCAGCCTTGCCGCGACAGTGGTGGGCGCATGCAAGGGCCACAAATAAGGGGGGCCCAGTGCGACGGTGTGTGCGGGACTGTCATGGATGGGTTAGGGGTGCTCTCCCAGGACCTGAGCAGGAAGCCTTTAGCTTCCAATATTCGTCTCAGAATGCCTTCTGAGACCATTCCTAAAAGTTGCCCTGTGAGGGGCAATCAGCAGTTAGCTTTTATCATTTGAATATTTATCTGATAGCTCAAAATATCCGTGCCTCCCACGGTAGCAGATTCCCAGAACTGCTGTTTATTTATTCATCGCTCCTATCAGGTTGCACACTGCTCTGAAGCCTGCCGAAAAATCTGAAGCCTGCCGAAAAATCAAGGCGCAAAAATGGAATCGGTTCTGTGATTACGAGTCTCCTCCTAGCTGCTCCCTTTGCGTTGGTGGGGCCGTTACCTGGGCCTGCTTTGCCTCAAGGTGCTGAAACACGGTCTTATTAAAACCACAAACATTCCTCATTATTACAGTGTGAATAAGAAATAGGTGCCTGCGCTAACTCTATGTGAAATTTAGCAGCGAGCTCCTAGCGGCTGCTGGAGTGGCGGAACTATTTTTCTTGTGTTCTAGAACATTCCCGCTCGAAGCATGACGTGCAGTTTATAGTCACCTTGATGTTTATAATTTTCTTGTTTTGTTTTTCGAGACAGGGTTTCTCTGTGTAGCCCTGGCTGTCCTGGAACTCGCTCTGTAGACCAGGCTGGCCTCGAACTCACAGAGATAGGTTGCCTGCCTCTGCCTCCTGAGTGCTGGGATTAAAGGCCTGTGCCACTACCTCCCGGCCGGTTTCTAACTTTTAGCATCCTTTTTTTTTTTCTAATCAGTAAATTACCAGGTTTTACGCAGTGCTGACTGCAGCTGTAGGCTGCTCCAGTGTGAAAGATAACCGAGGAACCTTAGAAAAGGGGCATTCCAATTTTTTTTAACTTTGAAGGCAAGCGGTAACTGTTTCAGGCTGTGCATGGTATCATTAGGTAGAGGTTGGGTGTACAGCACAAACATGCTACTGTGCTCATGCAGCGGGTGTCTGTAGCTTTATTAGGCCCGTTGGTCTATATGAAAAGGAGATTTTAGACAACCCACAGGCTCGCGAAAACCGTGATGTCCATGCAACACTGTTTAAGAAGCAGGGCCTAATGTAGAGAGTGAGTTGGTTCGTATCGGTTTTGTGTTTGAGGTTGGAGATAATGGAGGGGTGAGAGTTCTATGAAATTAGGTAACAAAGAGAAGGGAAATCAGCCAAGGGATGTGGATTTATATCCCGGTTCTGGGAGGTAACAATGTGAATTCTCAGAAAGGTGTACTCTGGGATGCCTGGCGGGGTTTGGAGTTTGAACAGTCATGCTTGTGGGGTAGAGCAATCATGTGCTGGGGGCAAACTATGATCCTTTCAGGTTAGAATGGAGAGAGAAGAATGTTCACCATGGTCGATGAAATATTAGGTCCCTAGATAGGAGGGCGACTGCAGACAGACGGAGAAGTGATGTGAAATGGTAAAACTGATTGTCTAAAGAGGCATGCAGGCAAAGAGCTTCGTGAAGGAAGGGCCCTGGAGAAGCGTGTGTGTGTGTGTGTGTGTGTGTGTGTGTGTGTGTGTGTGTGTGTGCGCGCCGCTTTCCTAATAAATCAGGCACCGGAGTTGATTTCTGTTTAAATATATGTTAGGTCCGCGGCATCTGGTGCCAATTACGATTTGAATTTTGGTTTATGAGCCCAGCACGATTCCTTCTCACAGGAATTGTTTGTGTTCCTCTTCTCTTGGTACAGCTACGTTGAGATGCAGAGAAGGGCTGTCATCTGGGTCTTTGTTTTTTTTTTTCTTTTCACTTAACTTCCCACAATGTGGCGTCTAGTTATCAAGTGTACCTGCCTAAAATGATGGGAACGGAAGGAGTTTCATTGTAAGATGAAGTGGGAAGAACAAAGGACGGGAGACACAAAGCTTAACGACATCACGGGTAGTACTTTCTCACCCAACGGGGATCCAGGCACCTTTGAAGGTGGTATGATGAGAGTGTCCATTGCATTCCGCACAATGAAAATGTCGCTGTGGATGGGGCCAAGGCAGTAAGTCACTGTAGGACTGGGTAGGTGGGGGTTGGGGGGAGCAGGGACCAAAGTTCAGAACGATGCTGCAGACTGGAACATGGGCTGAACTGTGGACAAATGAGACTTTCACTCCTCCAGACAATCGACCAACAGAGAAAACACCACAAGTGAGTGGTGCTTGATTTGGGTCCGGGCAGATCACTCTGCTCTCGGCCACAGTGGGATGGTGCCAGCTCCGTTCGAGCCCCTCTCCCCTGCTCCACTCCTCCACATACAGCTTCTAATTTCACTGCCGTCTTTTGTGGGGAGACTCTAAGGCTTATTTAGAACCTGGCAGAACCTCAGCCTTGCCAATAAATTATTCCTCTTGCTTGTTCACGGAAAATTGTGGGAATTGCCATTTTTCTGGAGTTAGCTGAGTTAGTCAGGCCTTGGCTCATTAGATTAAAACAACCCCATCTCCATAAAACAAGCCGGGGAAGCTGGCAGAGCCTGGCGCCAAGAGCCTGGAGAACGACGGCCTCACACTTGGTAATTTTAGCAATGTGTTTTATTGGCAGAGAGACGGTGCGAGGTACTTCATTAGAAGGTTAGTGTTGAGAATCAGCAGTCTGACTGATTTTATTGCCTTTGCCTTTTCTTTTTCCGTCTTTTTTATTTGTATTTTTTATTTATTTTTTTAGATGCAATCTTTACTATGCAGTCCTGGCTGGCCTGGAACTCACTATGTAGACCAGGCTGACTTTGAACTCATACAGATCCACTTGCCTTTGCCTCCTGGTGCTGGGATTAAAGGCGTGGGATACCACGCGTGGCTTGCCTCGGCTTTGTGAAGTTATCACTATACTTTCCTTTTGAGATGAGAGCAAATGGGTGCTTATTCACTCACAGCGCTTTCTTTTGGGTAGAGATTGACAGATGTTAATTTGTCATATAAGGTCTTTTTTTATTACATTGGAGACTTTGTTACAGGGCTGTTGAATAATAAGTTACCCATCCTCCCATCTACTGGATCTCTATTATTCATTTTATGAATATATATTAATAACATTTTGGTACAATAATATATTAATAATCATATACAATGATAAATATATAATAAAATAAGTAATATTATTAATAAGTATTTTTTGCAAGTAACTGGGCAAAGTATCCCAGGAGAAAAGAAATTCTTTCACTAAAATAACTGTTTCTTTTTAATCCACAGCTAGAATTCTTGGAAGCATCTTTTCTTTATTTTAATGCTTTAAAATGTCATTGTGTATTCATTTATTTTGTGTCTGTGTCTTCTGATGCATTCCTGCCGTGCTGTGTGCCGTGGAACTCAGAGGGCAGCTTGCTGGAGTCAGTTCTCCCCTTCCGTAGTGTGGGTCCCAGGGACTGAGCTCAGGCCATCAGGCTGGGTGCCCGAGTACCGTTTCCTGCTCAGCCACTACCAGCTCAGAAACCTCTTTTATACACATGCCTTTACTTAGTGTATTCCACGCCGCACAGGAAATAGAACATTGCGACTCAAGGTGGCGGTTGCCCAGCAATAATGAATTGTTATTATATAATGGTTGAGAAGCCATCTCGTTAATATTTGTTGTCTGCTTTTGGCTGGCCAGCGCCTGGAATACTTGCTGCCCTAGATACCTGCCCTGTGTGAGTCTGGAGAAGCTGGGTTTCTTTGACTTTTGCGTCCTAGTCTATCACTGAGGAAAGTCAAGGCAGGAAGTGAAGCAGGAACTTGAAGGAGAACCCCGTGGATGAACACTGCTTGCTGGTTCACTCTCTGGCTCACGCTCAGCTTGGTTCCTTTTATAGCCCAGGCCCACCTGCCTAGGGTTGGTGCCACCCACAGTGGACTGGGCCCTTCCACATCAGTCATCAGTCAAGGCAATCTTCTATAGGCATGACCATAGGACAGTCGGATCTGGACAATCCCTCCTTTGAGACTCCCTCAGAGGACTCCAGGCTATGTCAAAGTGGTAGCTGAAGCTAATGAGAAAGATCGTGAAGGAAGCGGGTGGCAGGCGCTCCATTCTCCCAAGCGTGGCAGACACCCTGTGATCCAGCATGGTCAGTGGGACGTTGTTGTGTAGGGTCTGGGGTCAGGAACCTGAAAACGCAGATTGCTTTAGGACTCTGTCCTCTAGAGGTAACATCAGTGTCATTGGAGACAGGAGGACCAAGTTAAGGGTCAGTACATGCAGGTGATGAGGCGACGTCGGCAGGGGCAGCCTCTCCGGGTTGCACGTCACTGGGTGTGGTACCCTGCTCTGGGTCAGGGGGCCTGTTGTACTGTGGGGAACATGTGCTTCCAGATGAGTGAACTGCTACATGGCTGCATACAAACATAACACCCTAAGGATACAGGCAAGGACATGTCTAACCACACCTGGAGAGACATGCACAAGTTAGAGCATTTGAAGCAAGCCTTGAGATTATAAGTTTGCTGGGCTCCTGTGGATGGAGGCAGGAGATGAGGTGTGACTGGATGTATGAGTAGATGAAGAAAAGAAAGATGTGCTACTCTGAGCTAAGAGGCTGAGCTCGTGTCTGGGAAGGTGGCATGTAAGGGACCAGCGAGACATCTAGTGTGTAGGGCCAGGCTTGGAGTGGAGACAGTTGGGACCTCGGTTGGCATCGTAACTGGTTTTCACTGGGTGCACATCACCCTCATTCTTATTCTGGGGCCCTCGCGGTGGGTGCCCTGTGCTTTGCCGTTTGCAGGCAGGATTGCATGCATTTCACTCCCGGCCAGTCTGCATTCTGCAGAAAGGAACCCTCTGTAGAGAGAGAGGTGAGTGATTTGCCTGTACCATCTCTGGTGGAGCCAGGCCAGAAGCACCCGTCAGCAGGTCTGCATGGCAGCCATTCTGGGCTCATTAGTGAGCAGTGGCTTCTTAGGCCAGCCCTTGACCTACGTTGGCATTATGCCTGGCATAGGTCCTTGCGATTCTCCGGTCTATTGGTTTCTGAGTGGCCTGGCCCTTACTGGAATGTGAGACCCGAGCGGATGGGGACTCTGTGGCTCTCTTCTTCGGCTCTTGATTATATTCCTGTAGTCGTGCCTGGCGTGTTAGTGACCTATCTGTGCCGTGAAGAAACACCACGAACAAAGGAATGTACGAAAGAAGGAGATGGTGTGGGCCTGTGATTCCAGAGGGTTTGAGTCCGCGCTGGTGAGGACAGGCAGCGTGCAGGGGGCAGGCGTGTGTGGTGGCTGGAGCAGCGAGCTGAGAGCTCGTATTTTGAAACCTAAATACAAAAAAGAGGGGGAGGGAGAGACGGAGGAGTGGAAGGAGGGAGAGAGACAGAGAGAACACTGGGAAGGGTACAGAGGTTTTGAAACCTCAAAGCTGGCCTCCTCCGGCAAGGCCACACCTCCTAGCCCTCCCCGAACAGCGTTACCAACAGCTGTGGGTACCAAGTGTTCAGATACGTGAGCTCAGAGGGACAGTCGTACCTGGTACATAGTAGATGCCCAAAATATACCGTAAAGCAACAATGATAATCATAGTTATTAAGTGCGTGGTGTGTAATAACTCACTTATTCCCCCTGACGATTGTGTTAGCTCATCACAGGAAATAACAGGCCCGCAGCTAGTTTGGGGGACTTACTGAAGGTCACATGGCTCAGAGGGAAAAAAAAAAAAAGCTAAGATTCAGATGGGAATACTTGGCTCCTAAAAATCAGGTCTTTAAACACCAAGGTTTACTGCTTTTATGAGGAAATGATTAGTTAAATATATATGTGCTATAAAAATATATTTAGTAGTTCAGTTCAAAGTACAGAGCTTGTAAATAAAATTTATAATGCTGTAATACATTTTCTTTCTGGAAAAAACAGTTAATGATTAAGACAGGTATATGGAAAAGATATACACACACACACATACATATACTTGGGTTCTTGGAAAGAATATTAGTATAGTGTCACTCATAATATTCTAACCTATAAACGAACACTATATTTAAAGGTTATAAATCTGTCTCATATATGTTCCAAGAAGCATATCATACAGCCCTATTATGACGATAAGTATATATCTCTTACAGAAGGAGTTATAATAATAAGCAGATGTGTATTTTTATTATAGTTTACTTGTTGGTCTAACAGCTCAGTTCGGTGCCCAAGGGCTACACAAGAGTTGGGGTTAGATTCCAGGATCTTAGCATCTTTACCTAACACCTGCAGACGTCTTGGTGATTGCTCTCTGATCTAGCACTTGAGGCTACATGATGGGGTGATAAGGCCATAACGTCTTGACCTTCAAAGCTTAGGCCAGTATATGAAGGTAAGAACAGATCACAATGGCTGAGAAATATCTATGGATGAAGAGAGACCAGGGGCTGGAGAGCAGGCTCAGTGGTTAGAGCACTGGCTGTTCTTGCAGAGGACCAGGTTCAGTTCCCAGCACCCACGTGGCAGCTCACAACCATCTGTAACTCCAGTTCCAGGGGATCCAGCGCCCTCTTCTGGCCTGTGAAGGCTCCTGCATGCACGTGGTGTACAGACACACATGCGGGCACACACGTACACATACAAAATAAAATTTTGAAAGGAGAGATGAGCAGTTGAGTTAAATCATTGAACCTTTTCTTCCAGACAGAGGCAGAAAGATGAGAGTGGTACAAAGCTGAATCCGTGAGATGATTAAACTTACTGACAACGGCTGAAATATTCATCTGCTTTGGTGTATGCTCATTTGTGAGCCTCTTCATTTGTCTCTGGACGTAAAACCTTCATGGTTCCCCTCCGTGTTAGGGTTGGTGGTCTTGGGCTATGGATGTAGCTCAGTACTTGCTCAGCGTGTGCAGAGCCCCAGGTCTGATCCCCGGCGCCACGAAACAAAACCAATCAGATGAGTAAGTCGTTTCTCAACTGTGACCCTGGCATCAAGGCCCCTTTCCAAATGAGGAAGATGAATATGTGTACGCTCCGGGGCTGGAGAGTTGGCTCAGTTGTTAAGAGCACTGGTTATTCTTGCAGCGGACTTGGGTTCAATTCCCAGCAGCCACAAGGTGGTTCACCACACCCATCTGTAACTCCAATCCCAGGGATCCAGAGCCCTCTTCTGGCCTCCGCTGGTACTGCATACATGAGGTACGGAGCTATACATGCAACCACGCATGCACGCACGCACGCACGCACGCACGCACACACACACAGAGTGTTAAATTTGTTTGCTTTCAGTAATCATTGTCTGCTTTAAATATGAGCATGTGTCTTGCAACAGATGAGTTCAAAGGAAGTGCTGAGGCATCATCCTGGGGCCTGTCTTCAAAGAGATGATGGCCCCAGGAGGTGACGATGAGGCAGACATGGGCTTTGGTTCAAACACGGGGATCATATTGACAGGTAGCTAGAGTTTTCCTGCCTGGCCCATAGTCAGGACAAATCTCTGCCGCCCACCAGTCCCACAGCCACTCAGACCCAACCAAGTAAACACAGAGACTTATATTGCTTACAAACTGTATGGCCGTGGCAGGCTTCTTGCTATCTAGTTCTTATTAATTATCTTAAATTAATCCATTTCTATAAATCTATACCTTGCCACATGACTTGTGGCTTACCGGCATCTTCACATGCTGTTTGTCATGGTGGCAGCTGGCAGTGTCTCCTCAGCCTTCCACTTCCCACAATTCTCTCTTCCTTGTCCCACCTATACTTCTTCCTGCCTGACCACTGGCCAATCAGTGTTTTATTCATTGACCAATAAGCAACATGTTTGACATACAGACCATCCCACAGCATGCATGTGTGAGTATCTGTGTGTGTGTGTTTAGGGGTACACACCCCTGTGTAAGCCAGAGGAGGTTGTGAGTGTCCTGCCCTCTCACTCACTGCTTTACTCTGTGACAGGGTCTCTCACTGACCTGGAGCTTGCTGTTTCTTCTGCTAGGCTGGCCAGGCAGCAGACCCCAGAGGTCCTCCTGTCTCTGCTCTCCACATTGTTGGGGTCACAGCTGTGCACAGCCATGCTCGGCTTTTACGTGTACACTGGGGAATCCAAGCTCAGTGAGCACTCTTACACATGAAGCCATCTCCCCAGCACCTCTTTTTTTTTTTTAATTCTAATTTTACTTTTCAGTGCAGGGGGATCAAGCCCAGGGATCAAATACTAGGGACTCGACTCCAAAGAATGCTTCTTTCCAATGGCCCATTAAAAACATTTGTGTGTGTGTGTGTGTGTGTGTGTGTCTGAAGGTGCCATGGAGCTGGTGATACAGCACCTTTAAAGACAGTCTAAATCTTGTAGTGATGGACTAAACATAAATTAAACCATTTGATGGAAAATCTTATTGTGGCCTTTTAAAACAATTCTTTTTAGATATTCAAACTGTGCCTGCATTATGTGTGTGTGGAGGGGGGCATCACACATGCTAGGATGTGTGTGCGGAGTCAGAGAACGCTTTGTGGAGTTGTTCTCTTTTCCCACCTTTATGTGGGTTCTGGGGATTGGATTCTGGCTGTTGGGTTTGAGCAGCAAGCAGCTTTCCCCCCTGAACCCCCTCAGCAGCCCCTGCTGTGACTTTGGATTATTCAGAAGCATGTGACAAGAATCCAAGCTCGGGCGTTTTAGCTAGAGTAGACTGAGATGTCTTATAACTGAGATGAGCTCGGCTTGCTCTCACATCAGTCAAGATTCCTGAGCGTAGCAGCTGGCGCCTGCCTGTCACTTTTGAGCACACATTCAAGGGCTGTAATCCACAAGACACATGTTTATTAAATACTTCTTAAGAGATACGGGGGCACAAAACAGACAGAAACCCGGCCCTTCTTGTAATCACAAATAGAAGTGGATAGGAGACCTGTCAAACAATTTAGTGAATTAAAAGTAATGAAGTCAGGAGTGGGTTTAGTCCACTGCTAATCCATAGAATCGGTTGCAGAAGAGGGTTTGACTCCTGTTTTGTGCTGGCTAAGCTCTCGCTGAATTTGTATTGTGGTAGAAGTCATTCAGAAACCGGCATCAGCCTCTGCCAGCAAAGTGTTCTTGCTGTTGGCAAGGAAGCCTGGGACTACCTGTGGCTGCCATACGCCCCACCACGGGGATGTAGAATACATATTTGCAAGTGAAAACCTGAGGAATGTTCCTTCCTCTTGTGGTGGCTGGAATGAGAACGGCCCCCATAGGCTCATATATTTGAATGCTTGGTCCCCAGTGATGGACCTGTTTGGGAAGGATTAGGAGGCATGGCCTTGTTGGAGGAGGTGTGTCATTGGGGGTGGCTTTGAGGTTTCAGAAGCCCACTCCTTTCCCGGTTGGCTTTTTCTTCCTCGTGGTTTTGTCTCCAGATGTGAACTCTTAACTGCTGGCCACGTGTCAGGCCTTTGTGCCTCCTACATGCTCCCAGCCTTGACGGTTGTGGACTCTAGCCCTTTGAAATTTGTAAGCCCTGAGTAAATACTTTCTTCTGTGAGTTGCCTTGGTCATAGTGTCTTATCATAGCAATAGAAAAGCAGCAAAGGCAGAAGTCTGTACCAGGAGTGGGGTTTGAACATGCAGAGACATGTCCGTTGGGTACTGTAAGCCCAAATTAAGCATTTTCTTTATAAGTTGCCTTGGTCACGGTGTTACCACAGCAATAGAAGAGTAAGACGTGTCTCAATTGACAAAAAAGATATGATCATATGGTAACTTTACTGAAGGCTTTTGGAAACATGTACCTTATGATTCTGTCACAACCAAACAAACCGTCACTTCCTGGTTCCCTCAGTTCTTGCTCACATGGGAAGTTGCTTTATTATAGGAATTATACCAGCTTCTCTATTTGACAGAAAGATGTTTCCATTGTTATAATACTTTTATCATAATTTTATTTTGTTTTGTTTTTCGAGACAGTTTCTCTGTGTAGCCCTGGCTGTCCTGGAACTCGCTCTGTAGACTAGGCTGGCCTCGAACACAGAGATCCACCTGCCTCTGCCTCCTGAGTGTTGGGGTTAAAGGCGTGCGCCATCACTGCCTGGCTAACTTTTATGATTATTTTAATGGCTACTTTGTGACTCATTAGCACTTGCTTTCTGTCTCAAGATTTTAACAGTATTTGCTGTACGTCTTATCTGGTTCACATGAACATCCACACATAATTATTTCAGCATTATGCAAATATTAATATCATTAGTTTATACATGATTTTTGCTCTTCTGTAATCCTCCATGAATATATATATATATATGCATATGTGCATACATTACAGTTTTTAAAAGGTGATGACAATTTGTGCATAATTCAGAAGTAACCGTAGAGAGGCCCTGAATTATTGATTTTGTTCTATCTTGGATAACTGTTAATTCAGCCTGTAGGCTTGCTCTTTTCTGAGCGTGGCACATCGTTTGTCTGATCTGACTTTTGACTGTGTTTTTCGAATTTGTGCGTGAAAACTGGAACAAATACTACATAGAAGCAGGGGGTGGGATGAATTTGATACCCAGCAGCAGCAATTTATAGTAAAAGCTACCTCCTCTCCAGCAGTACATTGATTTGTGCTGGAGGAGTGGGGTGGAATCAAAGTGATTTTGATCCCCTATCTCAAGTGCGGCGTGTGTGGGTGGTGCGGTGGTCAGTGCAGCGTGTGTGGGTGGTGCGGTGGTCAGTGCCCCCATAGCCCTTCAGATGGGAGGAACTCATTCTTAAATTCCTTGTGGGGGTCACCCTGAATTCATTTCACAGCTGACACACAGTAGGAGACACAGTAGTGTGTGTTGCAGGAAGAGGCCCAAGCATGTGAGATAGGACGTTCGGACTGCCGGCTTTCCTAACGACGTGAAATACAGCAAGCAGCAGTGACGTCTCAAGCAAACGTGCACAGCCTTGGGGTCGTCACACTGTCTGCACCCTTGTGTATTTATGTAGCCATGGCGCCTTATTTTAGGCTTTCTTAGTTCCTTCTGCATTTATCAGTTTGTGGGCCTTTCAGTACCTGTCGCCTGAGTAATTAATTTGGTAGGTCTAGTATTTAGACTTAGAATGGTGTTTCTATGGTGCAAAACATCTTTAGAGGGATTTTTGGGTATTTTAAGCAAAAAGTTGGCATGCAAGGTAGATGGGATGTTGCATCGTTTTGCTCAGACAGAGGGTTGCACAGAGCATGCTTTGCCTCCATGTGTATAAAGGTTTGTTTTGTGCCCCTGAGTTATCCCTGACAAACAACCCTAGCTTCTCTCCCTGATTACATTTGCAAATCTCCAGTTATCCCCGTGAGCACTCTTGGGGTCTGGGGCAGGGAAATTGGTTGATCTCCTCCAAGACACGACGTCATTGCAGCAGACCCTGAAGCAAAGTGAGAGACAGGTTGAAGCGAAGGGTAGCGTGGTGACGCTGGGGACAGCAGCGCCATTTGCAGTGTTTGAGGGGTTGTTGTATTCTTACTCTTCCTTCTTGTTATGTTTCCAGGATCTCCCCAGAGTGCTCCTTCTCCATCAGTTGGCGAAGCAGGAGGGTGCTTGGACCATCCTTCCCTTGTTACCGCAGTAGGTACCTTTAACTCAAATGCTGTCAATCATTGGCATTTGGGCCTCCACACTCTTGCATACCTTAGTAACTTTTTCAAATTGTTAAGAGGTTGTATGTCTCTTGAGATGCTAAGTGGAGTAAGTTTGAGTTTTATATTTTGCGATTACTGTATTAACTAGATTTTCCCCCTTGATTGGCTCTTAATAGTAATTAGTTTTTGCTTACTTTCTTTTAAAAAATGATTTACTTTAGTTTATATATGAGTGCTTGCCTGCTTGTGAGTATGCGTATTACCTGCATGCAGTACCCACAGAGGCCAGAAGAGGGCATTGGATCCCCTGGAACTGGAGTTACAGATGGTTGTGGGCAGTCATGTGGATGCTGGGACTCAAACCCAGGTCCTCTGCCAGAGCAGCCAGTGTGTTTAACTGCTGAGCCATCTCTCCAGCCCCATAGTTTTTATTTTGAGATGTGTTTCTGATGAATGCTTCAAACTCATGTTTGAAATTGTTCTTCTAAACTGATGTTGTTATGGGCAGAATGAATTGTAAGCACCCTTACCATCTGGAGACCACCAGTCCCTGGATTTCCTTGCAGTCGAAGCTGAGACACAAAGCTGAGATACAAGTGGGACTACGCAGAGAACAGTCTAGATGTTTTTCCTTCTGTTTATCCTTCACCTATTTCCTAGATATTGGTTTAAGTCTTACTATAAACTCCAAAAAAGAAAAAGAAAGGAAAAAGAAAGAAAAGGAATATAGTTGGGTAGTGGTGGCGCACGCCTTTAATTTCAGCACTCGGGAGGCAGAGGCAGGCAGATCTCGGAGTTCAAGGCCAGCCTGGTCTACAGAGCGAGTTCCAGGACAGCCAGGGCTACACGGAGAAACCCTGTCTCAGGAAAAACAAAAACAAACAAACAAACAAATCTTACTGTAAAATCATCTGCTGCATGATATAGTATGTGCACTATGAATCCGTTTGCCCTAACCCAATTCTTCCCATCAGCTTTTCTGTAACGTATAGCAAGAATTCAGCGTGGATCTTCTTCTGTGAAGAAGAGACAAGCATACAAATCCGCAGACTCCTAGAAGCACTCAGGCGATACGACCCATCTAAGGTGCGCACGGGGGATGATAATTCGGAGAAAATGTGATTTTGATTAAGAGATCTTTGATATAAAAGCTTGATTTCTGAAAGCTCTGCTGTAAAATTCTCTGAAGTTTGTAGCTGACAAAGGGCATAAAATGAACCATTTTATGTGAAAAATGTATATTTATATGTGTTGGCAACATAAGGAAGTTAAAAACAAAAACAATACCTTCTTAGAGTTACCAACCAGTTTTCCATAGGAACAAAATTAAATACGCCATTTTTCCCTGTCAGAAAAGGCCACACATATAACACACAGAAGTAGTTTTATTTATTTATGTTTTACTTTATCTTATGTGTAGGGATGTATTGCCTGCATGTATGTGTGTTCACCATGTGCAGGCAATGCCCACAAAGACCAGAAGAGGGCGCTGGATCCCCAAGAACTGGAGTTACAGATGGTTGTGAGGTATGTGGGTGCTGGCAACCAAACCTAGGTCCTCTGTAACAGCAACAAGTGCTTTTAACCACTGAGCCAGCTCTCCAGCTCTCAAACTGAGTATTTTGATGTCTTAAGACCCTGGGTCTGATATCCACATACCCAACTCACAACCTGATCACTTGGGATAAGCAGACTTGGATTCTTTCTGGTATTCGTAGGAACTGGCTCCATCCACCCCGAGGCTCACTCCAGACAGGAGTGTGAGTAATGTCTGGGGGTGCAGGCCAGGTGTGCTGCTGCTGCAGAAAGAAAACCTCGACAACACCCATCATTAGATTGGGTTCTCAGACACTGCCTAGCTCATCCCTGAAGTGAAAACCACCGAGTTTGGCGGATCTTAAGTGTTGGAAGGATCCATTATGATTTCTTCCTATTGTTGATTTCTGAGAAGCCACTAATAAAAATGCATGGGCAAGCCATCAGGTGGGAGGAGAGTTAGGAGCGGGTTGGACCAGTCCTTCCCCATGATGCTGTCCCCCAGCCCTGGGCATTGCTGCCATGTTTAATGCGAACCGTTTCTGAGGCTTTTTTTTTCCTTCTGACTTGAATGTTGGAGTTCCAGCCTCTTCCGTCTGTGTCACCATCTTTTTAATGAAAATTGGAGTGATAAATGGAAAAAGTTCAAAGCGAGTTCACAAGAAGCAAGTTCAGAGCAGAGGCCAAGGGAGATATTTGCCCTTCCCTTTTGAACTCCGCAGCGCGGAGAGAAGAAAATGCTAGAATGTTTTATCTCTCTTGAAAGTAGCATGACGGACTATAGATGACGTAATGTGGAGGTCAGCTTAAACCAGTGGGGCTCGTTTCCTCTGCTGTTGGAAATCTTAGGAGAAAAAGAAGCCGACAGCAACACCAACAAGCCACATCAAAATAGTAACTGCAGCGTGCACCGGGGAACCGGGTATTTTGATTCCAATACTGTTTTCCTTGCTACCTTCCAGTCATTCTTAGAAATGCAAACTCGGGCTCTTGTTCACTGTTTTAAATGTGTAAGGTTAATAGTCGTTGAAGTAACTGATCTCAGTGGAAACGCCCCCTCAGCTGGTTCTGTTAATCTCCCCTGTCTTGTTTGAACCTGGCTTTTCCACTCCACAGTATGGTTTTAATATCTGTATATCTGATAAGGCATATTTATTTTGATTTATTTTTAGCAGCAGTGGGGCATGGTGCTGGCTAAGGGTAATTCTAGTAGAATATCAGCTATCTTTCCAGACTTATCTTTTTTATTGTTCTTTCCATGAAGCCACTAAGAAAGCCATTCATTGGGAAGGAAGATGTATGGTCCTTTCCATGGTCTCCATTGAGTCCTTCCTTAAAATAGTTTATAACCTCAA
Source organism: Peromyscus nudipes (assembly GCA_902168325.1). NCBI lineage: Eukaryota > Metazoa > Chordata > Mammalia > Rodentia > Cricetidae > Peromyscus > Peromyscus nudipes. Next base: position 14,682 of record CABHPH010154102.1, read on the forward strand.
TAAAAACATTAATAGACTATCGCATGTGCTTTATAATAGCTGGGCATTGTAATCAGGAGATGAAATAGGACGGTATGTTTTGTGTAAAACAATGTTGTCATCGCAGGTCTAGTCGTGAAAGCTCAGTGAGAAGAGGGTGAGGGGACCCTGAGGACGGGGCCTCCAGGTCTGGGAGCAGCTCTTCCTGTCGCAGGCGCCATCGTTTTCTGACACCTCCCGTCATTTGCTACATGCATGTCTCCTGGGCTTGCTTTTCCTCGGTGGCTGTGGCGGTCTGAGCCAGGCTGGATGTGGAAGGTTTTGACTGCACTTGGAACACAGCTACTATTCCTCTAGCTGCTAGAGCCTGGCACATGAGGCCCATCTCGGTCTGGCTGCCTCTTTCCTATCAGGCTCCCCACACCTACTGTGTACCAGACGCCGGGCTTTCCTACCATTGAAGATTTCAGCCCCCCCCACACTGGGGACTTCACCCCAACTGTATTTACTGTTCTTTCTCGGGTTCTTCATTTCACTGTGGGCTTCTTGATGTTATGTTTACCTCAAGAAGTTTCCCTCTATTTTCTGGGACACCCCCGTGTTATTGCACTTACTTTAATTTCTATCCCTTCTGTATCACAAGCCACATCCCTGCTTGTTGTAGGTTCTTGATAAACATTGAGTGAGTGAATGGATGAACTCTGGAAGGAAGTTTTCAGAGATTTATTGAAAACCTCTGTGGTTGGGGCTGGAGAGATGGCTCAGTGGTTAAGAGCACTGTCTGCTCTTCAGAGGACCCACGTTTGAATCCCAGCATTCACTGGGCAGCTCACAACCATCTCTAACTCCAGTTCCGGGAGATCTGGCGCCCTCTTCTGGCCTCTCTGGGCACTGCATGCCACGTGGTGCAGAGACAAAACACACAGGCAGAAGACTTGTTCACATAAAATAAAATATATATATATATACCTTTTATACTCTTACGTGGAGTAGTCTATAAAAATAGCCCTTAGACTGGCAAAATGGCTCAGGAGTAAAGGCATCTGTAGCCAAGACTGTCTAAGTTTGAATGCAAGGACACACAGTTGTCCTCTGACTTCCACAT
>CABHPH010154103.1:753-13615 GCA_902168325.1 Peromyscus nudipes
AAGGGTGAGGAGAAAAGAAGACAAGGCCATGTCTAGAAGGGGCAGAACCAGTCTTTGTCCACAAGCCTGTCAGACTCGGAGGCTGTGGTTTCCTACCACATCGAGGTTCACAAAACACTGGCAGTATATCATTGGGCTGTAAGACCCCGTGAAGATGGCTGCATTCCGTGAGTCACAGGAGCCAGGCATGAGAGGCTGACTCCACAGCCACCCCAGGCAGCCACCCCAGGCAGAAGGCACATTACTTGAGTCTCTGTCACAGAATAGACCTGCTCTAGGCCACTTCTGACCCTGGGTGAGTCTGAAAAAACTGGAAGAGAGTTTAGAGTCTGAATTACATCAGCGTTTCTAGAATATCCTGGAGTTCACACTTGATCAATTGAAGACCCCAGAGGGGTGACTGACATGACCCTGTGCCTGAGCACTGTGCGTGGCAAGGTGGAAGGGTCCCCGTGGTGACCAGCAGTGCCACTGACATCTGCCAGCCAGTCAGCAGGGGGTCACCTCAGCATTTGGAAGTGAAGTCATGAAATTAGTCACCACTGGCCAGCCAGCTCAGACTCCTAGGAAGAGTCTTGGGAAAGAGACTGCAATTTGGAGCTGACTGGCTATTTTGGGATAAAATTGGATGAAAGATGACTAAGGGGGTAGTTTCTTTTAAAAATTCTTCATCCTAAAATACAGACTGTATCAGATTCTCTGTGCACAAAGTATGCCAGGGAAGGGGTACATGGGCATGTATACACACACACACACACACACACACACACACACACACACACACACACGCAGAAAGCCCAGTCTGCCTGTCCCCACACTCAGCCTCAGAAGCTTCCAGTAAAACTCAGAGTGGTAGGTGGGACCCAGCTGTGTGTGGAGATTGTCCTTCACACCCACTGACCAGCCATCCCATGGGAAAGAGAACAGCTGCCTGGAGGCCTAATGAGCTGGCTTTCCAGACGGCTTGGAAAAGTTCCCCCACAAACTCCACATCTATCCATCAGCGAGGCAAGCCCCTGCAGACTCCCGCACTCTTTGGTTTTACAAAACGTTGGCAATGAACGGACACAGAAGAAACGTACAGCCTTGGCCCAAGCCGCCTGTTTTCTTACAACTTAATGAGACTAAATCGCTGATAAGTTGTTTTGAAGCGTAACAGTGCACCCCATGTGGGGCTGGAGCGCAGCCCCGTTCTCCCCAGGGCTGATTCCAGTCCTGGCATGTCCTTCCACCTAGAGCCTCTGTGTTCTGTGTTTTCCAACGATTTCTGTGAGAGTCAAGGTGGGGTTAGCCTGTGGCACGGCAATCCACTCCAAGCCCTTCCTAACACATTCCACACACTGGAAAAGCAGTGTCCAGAGCCTGCAAGAAAAGTGACCTACTGAAAACATTCCCAGTTGGACAGAATTGTAAGTGTCTAGCTTTTCTTCCACAGGTGCCCATGGACGCTTAGAACTGGGGATGCCCAGCGATTGGGGAAATAGCTCCATAAGCATTGGATTTGAGGAGTGACATGGGTGACTGGTTTGGGGGTGTCTTTAGCATTCTCAAGGGGTTGTGGGCATCAAATATGCTGGGCCTCTGCATGCTGTGGCGAGGGGCAGAACACAGTGTGCGTGAATCGCCCGCTCCATGATGACATGTCCTGCTCAGAAAAACTGCAGAATGGCTTTGCTCCCAAGGGACTGAAAATTTAGTTAGAAGACATCTAGAGGCTGGTGCTGCTTGCTACAGTATGATGTTGGGCTCAAACCCCGGAACAATGGGCTAGAATGGAGCTCAGGCGACAGAGTGCTTGCCTAGCCTGACCGGTGCTCTGGGTTCTATCCACAGCACCACCTAACACCAGGTGTGGAGCGTGCTTGTAATCCCAACACTGGGAGATGGAGGCAGATGGATCCGAAGTTCGGGATCACCCTCAGATGAGAGCTGGAGGCTAGCCTGGGATGCAGAAAACACTATCTCAAAAAACAAACAAACAACAAAACCCTCTGACCTCAGAATCTCTGCTGTGTGACTTTGAGAAAGTTTCCTAACTCCTCTGTGCCTCGCTTACCCCATCTGTGAAAAGAGCATCTAGCTTGTGACCATCTTAAAGGGGTAAGAGAACAGACCACTCAAAACTTAAGTTCTGATTCCTACTGAGCATTGTGTATAGATAGCTCTTTAGATTATGGCCCTGGCTGTTATGGTTTGGATGAAAAATGCTGTGTTTGAAGGGTTGGTGCCTGACTGGTGTGCTTTCTGGGTGTCGTGGAACCCTTGGGAAGCGGGGCTTAGCGGGCGGAAGTGGGTCACTGGGAGCAGGGTGGGTCACTGGGAGCGGGGTGGGTCACTGGGAGCGGGGTGGGCTGCAGTTAATAGTCCAGCCCTGCTTCCTATTCCATCTGCACTCTACACAGGTGAGATCTTCCTTGACAGGCATCCTGCCTGAGGAGGACCACCAAGAGCAGCAGCTGCTTGTCCCTGTAAGGGAGGCGACAGCTAAGCTGTTAGAGAACAGAATGATGAAGGGCTGAGCACCCACAGTTCTCAAGCACCTTAAACACTGTGCGCAGGGAAATCCAACTGCAAAAGCATTGCTCGCTTAGGGTCAAGAAGTGGCCTGGGTAGAGATGGCTCCGAGAGAGAGAGAGAGAGAGAGAGAGAGAGAGAGAGAGAGAGAGAGAGCCTGGTCATGGGGAAGGCTGGGCACTGAGATGCCTTCATTTCAGAAACCGCAGGGGTCTTCCCCCGGTTTGTTTTGACAAACCTTTGTGCTAAGGATTCACATTCTACTTCCTTCTAGTTTGCCAAAAACAAAGTTAATTTTGTGGGCTTCAGGGACAAGTCTCAAATCCAACCCAACTACGGTCACCTCTAGGTCAGAGACAGTGACCACTCAGGCAGACTTCTGCAAACACCTCAGGACCCTTTCGGGATTTCAGGTCAACGAGGCTTAGCTAGGAATGGAACCCAAATGCCAAGTATCCCAAATTGGCCTCCTAGATGCAGCCTGCAGGCCTCTCTGTCCTGGGGAACCTTAGAGTGAGGACAGAGAGTCTTAAGGCCACTTAGACGGGCAGCACCAGCCACAGTCAGCTTTGGAACAAATGGCACCCCTCTCCTTTTATTTTCTTATTTTTTTTTTTTAAGCCGAGCTGGATGTTTTGCTGCTGAGAGAAGCAATGACCAGTCTGTAGGTTTTTTATTACCCAGGAGCATTTTTCTCCTGACTGTGTTTCAGAGCTACCTTCTCGCCTTCCTGCCCTTGGCCGCTCACGGGAATACCTCATGCCTCGGTGCCAGCTCTGAAGAGTGTAATCAGTTGCAAATGTTTGGGGGTGGATGACTGATGGATGAGGGAACTTTATCACCGCTCCCATTTTTTATTGTTCAAAAACTGTAGAAGTCTCACATGAGACAGCCTCCTGCCCCACTTCTTCCTGCCCTGAACAGTCCTTTAAAAATGATTAAAGCAGCAGCCAAAGAAGGATGGATGGCTGTCAGCCACCAGAACAGTGAGGAGGTGGGGCCAGGACAGCCCCGTGGAACCGACTCACTCACTGTCCATCTCTTCTCATCCCCAGCATCAAGGAGAACAACACCACCTTGCTTTCTTTTTGTTTTTGTTTGCTTATCAGTTTATTTTCTTGTGGTGCTGGGGATAGAACCCAGGACCTCACACATGGTAGGCAGATGTTCTGCTACTGAGCTGTGTTTTCAGCCCTACTTTTTTTTTTTTTCCATGTCAAAAATCTGTCCCAAATTATGGCCCTACAGCCTCCGGCATCTGGGGTCTTCCAGTTAATCTTCTGCCTACCTGTTAAGGTGTCTCACAGGGAACTCAGAAAACCTGCTGTTAGGACCCTTCTCTAACTGGTGCTGTCACGCTCCAACGTCATTTGTGGTATACCCGGTCTATGTCTGGCACCCAGTACCAACAACAAATCAGTGCTTGAGCCTGAAGGAGTTTACAGCTGGAGGCCGGAAACACACAGGCAAGAATGGCAGCCAGAGACTGGCATTGAGGGCAGGAGTCAGCTCGGGATCAAGTCCAATGGTGGAGCTTGGACTCACAGGGTCCTCTTTCTACCCAACAGAGCCACCCAGATGAGTTCAATCAGACCGTCCAGTCTCTGGGTTCACGGGTGCAGGACCACCATAACAAGGCTCCGTGTTCTGTGATACAAACAGAAATGAGTGGTCCCAAGAGTCTTCTAACAGGAAGTTGGGGTCCTGAGTCAGCAGGGTCGTTCCTTGGGGACTCTGAGGGTAGTAGTCTTGTGTGAGGGTGAGCAAGCAGAAGAAGCTACCCTGCCTGAGTCACTGTGCTTCCTCTGAGACCTGGGAGAGAGACGACTTGGTATCTGTGGAAATGAAGAAAAGAGAGGAGTCTCCATGTGCTGTCTTGAAATGACCATGTGTCTGCCCTGGTCTAAGGCCTAGCTTAGCCTCCACACCCCAAGGATAACTTGTCTTCCCTGAGATCTGCTTGTTACCTTCATCCATTTATCTTTCAACACCACATACAGCCTTTTCAACTCACAGCCTCTTCCTCCATGCCTGCCACTTTGGGCTTCAATAAGGATCCTCAGCAGTTAAGATGTGTGTGTGCTCGCTCATGAGTCTGGTGTTCAATAAGGATCCTCAGCAGTTGAGATGTGTGTGTGCCCGCTCATGCATCTGGTGTTCAATAAGGATCCTCAGCAGTTGAGATGTGTGTGTGCCCGCTCATGAGTCTGGTGTTCAATAAGGATCCTCAGCAGTTGAGATGTGTGTGTGCCCGCTCATGAGTCTGGTGTAAGGGACACCTGAAGGAGTCTAACATTCTGCTTGAAGCAAGTAGCCCTTAGGTTCAGTTTCCTTTGTGCTCTGTGGACAGAAATCACAGAAAGACAGACAAGTGAGAAAAACAAACAACAAACTAACCACAGAAATTATCCCTGAGCTGGGCGGTGGTGGCACAAGCCTTTAATCCCAGCACTCAGGAGGCAGAGGCAGGCGGATCTTTGTGAGTTCGAGGCCAGCCTGGTCTCCAAAGCGAGTTCCAGGAAAGGCGCAAAGCTACATAGAGAAACCCTGTCTCGAAAAACCAAAAAAAAAAAAAAAAATTGTCCCTGTGTCCCGGAGGATGAGTGACCAGCACCTGAGGGCGAGTGACCGGCAGGAGCCTGCTCTGTGCACATTTGTTGAGTGGCCCTATGCTCGAGGCCTGTGCTGGATTTGAAGACTAACAGGAGAGGGAAATAAACCACAGTCCTTCCTCTCATGTTGCTCACAGCCTCTCTGGGCACCAGACATAGAGAAAAGCCAATGTCTCAAACTATTTAGTAACTGGAGCATGCCCGAGAAAAAGCAGCTGAGCATGCCTCGGTCACTGAGTCAAGGAGGCCTTACCTTTGCTGCGGAGCAGCCCTGGCACCCCTCATGGTCAGCCCATCCCTCAAACAAAAGGAGGGACGAGTGGGGAACACTGCCCCCCAAGTATGCTCTCTGGCCACTGCAGAACCGGCTACACACAGGACTTCCCACCTGCCAAAGCAAGAAAAGGATGCTCAGGGCCGGCTCTCACATCTGAGAGCCTTCTTTGCTTTCCAGTCTCGGCTGCCCTTCCCGGAGAACAGCTCTGGACAGGCCTGCTCTGTTACCCACTGGGCCGCTCAGCCAGCAGCAGATCATCTCGAGGCTTGGACCTGCTGGAGAGCCAGGGTGCTGCCTGATGGGAAGGGGAGGGGTGTGGTGGGGCAGGGCAGGCTGAGGTGGAGGATGACCGGGTAGTCCGTCCAGTGGGAAGACGAGCTCATGCATAGCACCCAGACAGACGAAGCCTAGCAAATACAAAGGCTAGGGGACTAGAGACACCAGGTGGGAAGGCAGCAAACGGCTGTGAGGCACGCAGGGGCGCTGCAGCTTCTCCTCCCTAGGATGTGGCTGCCCCCCCCCCCCCGGACTTTGGCGATGGAGGTGACAGGTCAGGTGTGAGGGGCTTCTCCACACTTCTGTTGCCATTCACAACTCATTAAAACCATGATCAGGTGGAGGATACGTGACCTCCTAGGGTGTCTGGCCACAGGCAGACAGACGCAGGACTCCACCCAGGGTCTGGTGGCCAGCCCTCCTTTGCCTGTGCCCCTCCCAACTGTCCTTGGTCGGCTGCCTAACCACCACATCAACACCTGGCCTGGGGGACCCACTCTGGAGTTAGGGCTTATTAGCATCAGAGGCATGGCCTGGGGACCATCACGTCTAATATCCCTCTCACACAATCCATCCATCACGCGGAGTCAGCTGTACCCTCCACATGTTTCTGATTCCCCTAATAGCCAGGGCTCTGCTGAACACCCCACCCCTGTGTCTGCCGGGCTCTGGCACTCAGAAGAACCTGCTAGGATGGTGTGCCTGGCCTCCCGAAGCAACCTTCTAGAACATGTTTTCTTCAAATTAAGAATTTTTGTTTTCTGATCCTTGGCGGTCATGTTGCACAGTTCAAGTGTGCTTTAAGTAGGTAAGATCTGCATGCAGTATAAAAGGCATTAATAGCGAAAAGGCAAGCCCGAGGCTGGGATGTAGCGCAGTTGGTAGAGCGCTCGCCTAGCGTGCATGAAGCCCTGCTTCCATCCCCGCACCACATACATGAGGCACGGTAGTGCAGGTCTGGAATCCCAGCACTTGAGAGGCGAAGGCAGAAGGGTCAGAAGTTCAAGGTCATCCTCGGATACGTGTTAAGTTGAGGCCAGCCTGGGCTACTTGGTGCCCTGTCTCAAAAACAAAAAGCAAGTGTTTCTCCCACCCAGGTCCTGTCCTGCACCAGCTCCTTCTCCATGTTCTAGAGTGGGTGCCCTGGGTGCACTAAACCATCACGTCTACGATACTCTGAAGAGTTTTTGACTTCAAAATGGGATTTTGTTTAAAGCAGTGGTTCTCAACCTTCCTAATGCTCAGTTCCTCGTTGCGTGACCCCCCACCATAAAATTATTTTGTTGCTACTTCATAACTGTAGTTTTGCTACTGTTATAAATTGTGATGTAACTATCTGAGAACTGCTACTTTAAAGTCATTTTCCCAGGAACACTGACTTGAAAAGCATTTGTTTTCATCCAGTGTGCAGCCTGCGCAGCTTTGCAGCCTCCGGACCTCTGCTGTTTGGAGCTTGACCCTCCCTTGTTGTGAGGGTCGTCCTGTGTCCCTAACTCTGCCCTCTAGAGGCCACTAGTGACACCAACACATCATCAATTGGAACGAACAGGAATGTCTCCAGATAGCGCCTGATATCTTGGGTTCAAAGGCGGTGGACAGGGGCCGTCTCCTTCAGAGGAGAACCTGGGACTTACAGCCATTATTAAATGCTATCAGCATCTCACTAGTAAAAAGGCTTTGGCTGCTTAGAGAGACTCCAGACCTCCCCTGTGATGTCAAAGAAATGCTTGGTTACAAGTTGAAAATTACCGGAGGTTCATGATGGACAGATGGGGTTTCATTGCACTCAGTTGCTAATGGTGTGTGTTTGAACTTTTCAAATTGAACGGCCCATGTTTACACGGTCTTTGGGTTTTCATAATAGAGATGATGCTTGTGCTGAGCGAGGCTCCAGCAGAGGCAGAGAGCAGCCAAAGCCTCGACTGGGAGGTGAACAGGAAACACTAGGAACTGTTTCCTCAGGGTGGGATTTGAATCTGAGAGTCCTCTAGTTGACCTCAAGACAAAACATATTTGGTTAGAAATGCCACAATGACTTGTGATTAAAAAATAATAATAAGCCAGGCCGTGGTGGCGCATGCCTTTAATCCCAGCACTCGGGAGGCAGAGGCAGGCGGATCTCTGTGCGTTCGAGGCCAGCCTGGTCTACAAAGTGAGTTCCAGGACAGGCACCAAAACTACACAGAGAAACCCTGTATCAAAAAAACAAAAGAAGAAGAAGGAGGAGGAGGAAGAGGAGGAGGAGAAGGAAAAGAAGGAGGAGAAGAAGAAGGAAAAGAAGGAGAAAAAGAAAGGGGCTAGAGCAAAGGTTCACAGGTTAAGAGCACTTGTTGCTCATGCAGAGAACCAGGGTTCAGTCCCTAACACCCACATGGAGGCTCACAACAGTCTGTAACTGCAGTCCTAAATGACCCAATGCCCTCTTCTGGCATCCACAGGCACACAGACACACTTGCAAGCAAAATACCCATTCACACAAAACAATAAAACAATTTAAATAAGTCCACTACTGATAACAAACCCATAGATAGCCATAAGCCCTGGAGGAAATGCTATGGGCAATTGCCCAGAACCTGAACGTGCTGAATCAGATTCTGGAATGGGACTCAAAAATTGATTTGATTGGTACTGTTGGTTAGCAAGACAAGATGAACGTGCTATTTAGGAAAAGTAGCTCATCAAAGAGCAGAGGGAAAGTCCCACCCTGTGCAGGTCCCCAAAGATTCCCTTCAATCACAGAACGATCCAGAGCAGCCTGAGGGTCCATGACCTCAAAAGTATTACAAGTCCCAGGTTGCAATCTATTTCCCAGAGGCAGCTGTCCTCAGGACCCTGCATGGGATCAGCCCACAGACTCTCCTCAGAGTTATTGAGGGCCTGAAGACCACTTGGGAAGATAGTCCTTTCTTGATGAGGTCCATGTTCCAAAACAGGCAAAGTGCTCCTCACATCCCTTCTCTGCCCAGCCTCAGGGGGCCTCCTGGGGTGTTTCAGCACAAGCAAACTTGACCTTTAAGACTCCAGATTCTAACCCTGGCTTTAATGGTGCAACTTCCTATAGATCTATAAGAAGTCATAGAGAGGGGATGTAGAAGGGGGCATATTTCAAAACAAATCATTTGACACTCCCTCCCCACACCACCCCTACCCCACCCCACCCCCACCAAAAATTTCAAGAAGGAAGAAATGCGTCAACTGTCCAGATCCTCATAACTCAGGCAACTGAGGAGAAGAGGAGGCACAGGGAGCCCCCCCCCCCCCAGCCAGACGAAGTGTCTTTTGCAGACCCTGGGATGCTGTAAGAGCTCCTTTGATGATTGCTTTTGATCTTCTGAAGGCATAAGGGGAGTCCTCGCTTTCAAAAATGCTGCAAAAAATGGACTCCCGGTGTCTAGATGCAAGGGCCTGGTCTGTGTGAAGGAAGACGTGTAACTAGCCGTCCCCCAAAAGACTTGGGGGGGTGGGCAGAGCCTGAAGGGGACAGACCAAACCAAACACAGTCCCTGCTTCAACTCAGGACCTTACTGCTACTGGCGCTCACACCTGAGACCCCAAGGCTTTTTAGAAACACACTGCCCTTGGACCTCTATTAGAATCCAATTGTTGAGTCTCCAGGATGAAGCCAAGCCTCTGATGTAAATGGAGAAAGTGCAAGGGAGAGGGGAGAATTGGCAAGAGTGCCGAGCCCCCCCTTCCTCCCTCTACCTCCAGCCCTTCCCCCTCTCCTTTCCCAGCCTCCCTCTTTCTCTCTCTGTGGGTTTCTGTCTGTAATGCCTCCACCACCACCCCCATCCCGAGCCCCCTGCCCTGGTACAAGAGCCCTGAAAGTCTTTCTGCGTCTACCCACAAACACCACGGTGCCGACCTGCTATTTACAATCCTTCAAACAAGCGAGAGCAACTGGCACCCCCGAAGTGGCCGGGGCGTCGTGGTTTTGTGATTAAGTTCCTTTCAGCAATTAGTAAATTTATTGTCCTAATCATTATCTCATGGCTGCTCGGTCGACGTCCTTACAGTTGGGTTTCTGTCATCGTATTTCAGCCAGATCTCTTCCCACCTCTCCCAACTGTCCCATCCCATCAGAAGCTGATTTGCAGTCCTGCAGCAGGATGGAGTCAGAGTTCATTCTGAAGTCCACAGCGAGTTGGAGTAAAACACGGAGACATCTCGTTTTGGCTCCGTGGCATGTGAGAGAGAATATGCTTTGTTCAGGGGAGGGACAGCTGCCTGCAGCCAGAGCGGGCAGTCTGAATTCTCCCTAGCCTCAAATTCACCGTTCAGTCCAAAAGTACTCTTCCTCCAAAGATTATCAGGGGTGTGTGTAACAGGGGGGAACCTCAAAGGAAAATAGTGAGATCTCTGATGCAGAGACTGTTCCCAGAAATGTCCACCCAGAGCAGGGTGAGGACTGGATGGGGGGGCAGTGTGAGTCTGCTATCTCTCCCCACCCCCGCACCTCCCACCCCACCCCCCCTTCCCTAGATGGTATTCCCTGCCAGCATGCTGGGAAATGGAGACCTGGGCTTGGGGGAGCCAAGAACTTACAGGACTCCAGAGTTCTCAGTATCACTCCCTGGGTCCCCAAATGAAAGCCTAGCTGCTAACATCCCAGCTGAACAGCTGACACAGGCCCCTGGCTGTAGGTGTGGGGACTCTTGGGTGACTTAGTTTTCTTGCCTAGTAAACAGTGAATAGTCCCCGCCATCACACACTGTTTCTGATTTTAGGAATTGACCCAAACTTAGACAAAAACGTGGAATAAGGTTACAAGATTGGGTGACGCTCTGCTTTTCAGGGGGCGCTTTATACCGTATTAGCTCATTTTCACCTCATCACACATTGGAAAGAGAAGTGTGTGTGTGTGTGTGTGTGTGTGTGTGTGTGTGTGTGTGTGTGGCGCACGCTCACACGCATGTGTACATGTGCATGAGAGGGGTGAGGCAGGATTTTCATGTATGGTATTGGAGCCAGATCCTAGGCTGAAGTCCAACTTGGACCATACCTTAGTTGGGCAGCCTCGGGAACCACTGCCTCAGTTTGCTTCTTCATGAAGTGCCCCAGTAAGAATTCAGTGTCATTGAACAGGTGTGACAGTTACATAAAGCTCCCAACCACCTGTCTTAGTTTCCACTGTCATTGCCAAATAATAACATATTGATTAGGTTATAGGACAGTCCAAGACCAGGTGGGCAGAAAAGGCCCCCTGGACATCCTGGATTCCTCAGGCATCTGCTGCACCTGCTCCATCCTTGTTCCTGTGGCACACGTACATTGTATAATTCCATTGGGGATCTTGTCTGTCTGTCTGTCTGTTAAGTGTTTCCACCCTCCCAGCCCTTAATGGAGCTCAGTGAGACACTTGTTCACTGAGTGTTTTCTGAGCATTGCAGCTTGGACATTGGGGTGTCCTCAACCTCCAGACATTGCTCAGCTTCTATCTCAGTAGCTGGGTCCCTTTGCCTGCCTTGTTAGAGATGGGGGAAGAGGAGCTGCTGGAAGCTCCTGGGGCTTTCTCAGCCCTGCTGCAAGAGGAGAAGTCCTCCCTCCCCCGCCTCCAACAACACACAGAGACTTTCCCAGGTCAGGTTAATTAATCCCGTCTGTGTGAACGCATTTGAACCTGATATTGAGTATGCAAATGTGTGTGGAGCAATAAGGCAATATCTTTTGTGCAAGCTGGCACTGGTGTCCTCTCTGAGAACAGTAGTCCCCAGGGCAGGTACAGCTGTGGGAGGGACCAGAATCCACCGCTGTAATTCCACTCCATGTATCAATTATTCATCCCTTTCAGCACACCAGCTCTGCATGGCCACCTGTGGCCCCAGAAATCTGCTTAGGGGCTCATTGGGACTCCTAGAAGAGAGTCACATGGGGCTCCAAGGAGGAGACCGAGGAGACCACAGACACCGCTGGGCCCTGAGCACTGCACATGAGCAGCCATGAGGAGGTTTGAAGCCACCCAGGAGGGGTGAGTGCCCAGCCAGAGCGTCTTGGAGAATGAGGTGAGGTTCAGACTAGCCCCAGGAGCCAAGCACACTGGGGATTCTCTGCAAGCAGGTTGAGGTGTAGTGATGACCCTGACTGTGAGTCACAGGAGAATATCCCAATCAGAGGGCAGAAACAAAAGGCTGTATATGTCTTCCTGATTTACTTCAAACATGATCAGGGTGCTGTAGCTTGTGACTATAATACCAGCTACTGAGGAAGTTAAGCCAAAAGATTTCTAGTTGGAAACCCACCTACAAAATGAGTTCCATCTCTCCCTGTTCCCACGCCCCAAAAAGTATTTAAAATGTGCTGCATGAGCACAGTGTACAGTCTGGTTGTGGTTTGTTCTGCTAAGGCCAGGGAAGTCAGAACCAGCAGCCAGGGAGAGTGGGCTGTAAAGCTCATTGTCGGGTCTTAGGAGCTGGTACAAACTCTTGGCTACACACACGCATGTGTGTGCATCACACACTGCAGAGAGTGGATCACAGAAGAGATCTGTGTCCTGAAAGGAAAGAGGTTGTAGTTAAGTGACTCGTCAGAGAGATAACTTCACACCATTAAAACAGACCCCAAAAAGGAAGACACCAGGCGGAGCGCTCCCTCATGACTGGCCGGTGTCTTCCCAGACAGTCTCCCTGTTCTGCGGTGGTGACCACTACCCTCAGAGAAGCTGGGACAGGGTAGAAATGCTTTCAAGGTGAGACTGAGTACAAAGTGTGCTTGTCCAGGCGAGCCAGGATACCCCTTCCTATTGGACAGTGGACCCCAAGAAGAACACCTGTCTTGTTTTGTTTGGCTGCTGGGAAGTTAAATGTTTGGCTTGCAATTGAAGTGGTTTCCTTTAGGGTTAGAGCTTGGATTGGGGTCATTTCCATCCTTCTGTTTCTTGGTTCTTATACTCTGACACACACACCCCTTTTCAACACTTTTCTGGTACTTGGGACTTTTATTGCAACCATATAAAAATCATCTTTAATATGTATATGCATATGTGACAGCAGTGAATGTTCAGATCTTAATGAAAGAAGACCTCTGGGCACACCTATGGGATGGACTAAACTAGGTTAGCCTGTTGGCACACCTATAGGATGCACACTAGGTTAGCCTGTGGGCACACCTATGGAATGCACACTAGGTTAGCCTGTGGGCACACCTATGGGATGCACACTAGGTTAGCCTGTGGACACACCTATGG